>ML685942.1:1449886-1505537 GCA_007922175.1 Pelusios castaneus | reverse complement strand
TGTGTGTGTGTGTGTGTGTGTGTGTGTGTGTGTGTGTGTGTGTGTGTGTAAGAGAGATGAGTGTACAATGTGTGTGCATACTGATTGTACTGTACATGTTGGTTACAGTATGTGAAAATGTGTGCATGTATGTGTTGCCATGTGTAACCGTATATTTGCATATAGGATGTGAGAGCTAGTGGGTGTGTGGTAGCCCTGAATGAGGGCATAATCAGAATAAGTTCATCACATAGCTGTACATCTATAAGCATGTTTGTGTGAAAACATGCAATGCATGAGTGTGTGGGCAGGCTATGAGTGTACCCCTGTGAATTAGTGATGTGTGTGTGTGTGTATCTCTGGTATATAGATGCGAGTGTTTTTTATGTAAGAGCACTGAGCATGAGGGATGTAGAGTGTACATGTGTGTGACTGTGTGGCATACACATTCATTTGTCTGTATGCATGCCAGAGGGAGTTTGTGTGGATGTCTATATATATGTTAATAGGGACATGGTGCAGGTACAGGTGTCGTTGTGAGTGTGTGAGACAGCATGGTGTCTATCAGTATGTTTGTGGGACATAAATGTGAATAAGTCTATGTGTACATGCATTCCTATGAGAGCAGGTTGTGCCTCTGGATTTGGATGCTGTGCGCTAGGGTGTGTATGTATGTCGATACACAAGCCTGTCTAGCAGACCTGCATCACTCCCTATCTCTTGTGCATGATATGATCTTGTGAAGATGCAAGACACTAAAAAACACCATCATGCCCTCTGACGCTTGGGGCTGAAGAGTTTAGCTATTTTTTGTGCCATGGTAATCTCCTGTGCTGGGATGAAAATAGCCCCAGGATGCAAATAGCCCCCATTCCCCCGTCGCTGGAAATGGAAAGTGTATATAATTGCTTAGTAATGTTTTTAAACTTCTGAATGGCATATATGCCTATTGCATATGTGAATCCAGTTGTCTATCTATAGGCCATCTAATGGGCTCCAGTGGGATATTATTCTGTACTTAACAAGTTGGGGTGCCTAAAAACTCATCAGTGCTTCTGGCATGAGTGGCATTTTAAGAGACCTCTATCATGAGTGAAATTAACATGATACATCCCAGGGGAAGCTGTTAGCTATTCTAGTCAGAACCCTCTGGACGAAAAAAAAAATAGGCATCTGTTTTGTTTGGAAAAAAAATGTCTTCAGGGCATTTATATTATTCAAGGTTTTGTGGTGCCACAGGACAAAGAGACATTTTATCAACTTCCCTTGCTGGCTAGGCAAGTGACCTATATATATTTTTTTTGCCGTTATAAAACTGAACTATAACAACTCCTGATAGCCTCCCTATTATGGAAGATGTGCCTGCTGTGGCATTGGGTTATATTGTGATATTAACACAGACAGCTGATCAGCACAGATCATTTTTACCCAAGTTGTAACAAGGTTTGACATGAGTCCATATAGCCAGAGACAGCATTGTTCATACCGGTGCAATGGAGATGCACACAGGAGAATTTGATCCACGAGGTACAGAAAGGACAGGCTGTAATGGGGATACAATGGTTTGACAATGAGGACAGACTGCACTCTAAAACTATTCTCTGCCAGTGTAGATGGGACTTTGTATCTATGTTATCCTAACCTAAGATCTCTCAAGTTTCCATGCAAGAGAATATCTCAAAGTGCAACACATCAGATGAGAAAACACCCGCAATCCTTTGCTCTTGGCACCTGCAGCTGCGGCAGATGGAAAAGGATGGTCACTTTCCCCCACTCTTTCCAAAATGCACGGATACAAGCAATAAAAAAAGTGACTGTGCAAGATTTCCATTAGAACTAATATTTCCAACCCTCCCAAACCATCAGCATTGTCAAGGTTCAGGAGTTGAAAGTATTGCTCCAAAAGTTGGTGAAATGAACAGACAAAAAAAGAACTTTTCACAAAAGTCTTTTGAACAGTTCCACCTAGTTCTTCTAGTATTGGAAAATCATGTTATCATTTAGCCAAAAATCCCAATTTATTTTTTCATATCTTTGAACTGGTTCAAGTTTTCCATGTCTAAAAAAGTTTCCAAGCTGCTTCACTCAGATGACACAAGACTGGGTTCTCCATGGGGTAGTGGGAAGAGGGAGAGGAGAAATCCCTACAATTCCCCTCCTGTATTGTAAAAGCCACCCTTTGATAGTCTCCCATCATGGGCCCAGACCCTACAACTACATCTGTGAGATCTGGGCCTAGTGCTGTAGGGTGATAAAATGTTTCATTTAAGGGATCTCTGGCCATGGATGAGGGGACAGACACCCGTGCTCCTTTGGATGGGGAAGATGAATTCCTCTCCTCTTCACTGCTCTTCCTCTGTTTAGCAGACTTAAAGAACTTCCTTCTTCCTATTGCAGAAAGGAAGGAGATAATTTCATCTCCACCTCCTCTTCCTGGAATAAGGGGTGTTAAAACTCCCCTGCATCCTGGCACTGCCCAATAAAAGCATAAGATGATAAAGAGACACCCCAAGAATGACTGAGCTAGAGCCACCTGTAGGATTTAGCTGTGGGCACCCAATGCCATTCCTTCAAGGCAAAGGGGTGGGCAACTCTGTCCTGGATGATATTCCCATTTGGGGATCCAAGCACTGTCAGAGATGGAGCTGAATGAAAACAGCAACTTGAGCACCACCAATAATGGGGAACATTCAAAATCAGCCATGCCAAGGGAGGCAGAATGGTCTAGTGTGACAGACACCAGCACAACTGTAAGGAGACCTGGGGTTTAATCCAATGGCTAACCCAGATCTGGGGCAAAATCCTTTCCCTTTGTACATGCTTATTTTCCTTCTTATCTGCCACCTGGCAATTATAACCTGTTTGGAGCAAGGACTTTTATATGCACAGCACTTGGCACAGTGGGGGCCTGACTGCTAATGGAATATAAACAATCATCTAGCAGTTGGCCTCTCTTATGATAACAGACTGAACCAAACACCCTGAAATCTGAGCCAGACAACATGGGCATCTCTACTACGGCTTTCTAGACAGTAGACCTGGTTCTGGTTCCCATTCTCCTTGTAGAAGATTGTATTAGTCTGCACTAAGTCCTCCAAGAGATAAGTGGAATTGCACTAATGTAAATGAGATTCCACTGCATCTCAGGCTAGGTCTACACCACAAGTTTTCACCTGTTTAGGCTCGTCACTCAAGGGTGTGAAAAATCCACGCTGGTGATACAGTTATACTGACTTGATCCTTGGTGGAGACAGTGGTATGCCAACAGGTGGGCTTTCCCCTTTGACACAGCTACCACCTCTTGTGGAGATGGGTTAACGGCGCCCAGGCCAGATGCTCCTCTGTTGGCATAGTAACATCTTCACTGAACTGCCATAGCTTCATTTATGTGTAGACCTACCCTTACTCAAATACTGGGCTCAGACGATTTTAAACCTGTCTCTTTTGGCATCAATATATATATATATATATATATATATATATATATATATATATCCAAATGCAACACCAGCATAGTCTGAGCACACATGACTCAGCCAAGGCTATTATTAGCTAACAGAATTTAAAGAAAACCTGTATGAATCTCCTTTTGTGCTGTAAATGCATTTCTGCCTTGGCAGGTTAGAAAGAAACTCATTATGCCACATCCTGAGAGGAAGGGACATGCTTTGCCCAATGACAGTTGACGCAGCCTCCAGCTTAATGCAGCTCTTATGTAACTTAATGGGAGATGGAGTAGTCAGCACCTAGGAAGCAGGATGGGGACTTGGGCTGAGTTCTTTTCCTCGGTTTGGCAGGGGAGTGTGATCTGAAGGCAAGAGCAAAAGAAGACTGGGAGGCTGCACTTGTGGGCTCCGCATTTGCTGCTTATTCTCTGTGTGAGCTACCTCTGCTTACTCTTAATGAGATGTGGCAAAAAGGGCTAATGCAGTCTCTGGATGTAAAAAGAGAGGAGCAGGGAGGTGATTTTAATCTCTGGCTATTGTACTAGTGGCACAAACCCTGGAACACTGCATACAGTTTGGAGGAATGCATTTTAAAAGGATGTTGAATACCTGGAGGGCTGGAAAAAATTCTTTACCAAAAGAGATGGAAGGGCTCAATCTGTTTAACAAGGAGCGTCTCAGAGGTAGCTCAATGATTGTGTACCAGTAGCTTCATAGGAAGAAAATATCAGACAGTAAAATACTTTAATCTAATAGAGAAAAGCATGACAATAACCCATGCCTGGAAGATAAAACCAGACAAATTCCAGTTAGAAATAAGGCCTACATTTTTATCAGTAAGATGATCAGCAATTCAGACAAACTGTCGGAGGAAGCGGTGGATTCTGCCTTTCTTGAGGTCTTCCGATCAAGACTGGAGACCTTTGTGGAATATGCTTTTGTCAAGCACAGTGTTGAGTTCCATATAGAAGTAATTGGAGTAAATTCTGTGACCTGTGTTATGCAGGAGGTCAGGCTAGATGGTCTAGGTGAGTCATATTTAAAAATAGGGACAATGATATTTACCCACTTTTGTAAATTGCTTTTAAGGTTGACAGATGAAAAGCTCTATATAAATGGCTGGTAAAACCATTAGTGATCAGCTACTCTCTTTGTTACTTTGAGTTCATAGGGGATGGGGCAGACAGCCCCAAATGAGATTACAGGCTAAAGCACAATGTGGGACAGACAAGGGCTTGATGTGTGCGCTGCACACAGCTGTAGTAGTCATGTGTCATTATTCAGTGAATGTACGTATAGCATAACAATGTTTGTTGTTAAATGTAGGTAATAAGATACATGGGATGTACAATATAACTGAGGGCTTATTTTCACTGACAGGGGCAAATTCACCACTGTCAGATTAATCTTCCTATGAAGACCACTCATTCGACTGGGAAATCAATGTCTGAAGAGCACCTAAGCAAGTAGTGTAGCACTGAGCGGACAGGAGGCCATTTCCCGTTGACTCGGTGCACTGAAGACACCGTGGTAAGAAGGCGTTATGCAGTTGAAGGAAAAGACAAGTTATGTTGACTGCCACCAAAATTCCCCTGCAGTGTAGACCAGAGCTCTGTGAGGAATAGTGCTAAGAACATCTTTCTTCCTTCTTGCCTAAAGAATGGAATATAAAACATGCCTGTACAGCCCTTGGCCATTGTGCATTCTGTTTCCAATCCATGGTGGATATGGCCTATTACAGCTCTTAGTTGCGGGTACTGGCTGTTTAGTGTAAGCTGTAGAGCTTCAAGGTTGAAGTCTGGAGGGGCCCCAATTCAGTTTCTTCTCTGAGCCACGGTGGTGCTCTGTCTATGTTTACAATCAATTAAAATATCACCCAGCAGCCCAATGCAATAAAAACCATTAACATACCAGCAGCAAACTCCACACTGTGCTCTTGATTCTTCCCAGAAGTCCTATCAAACAGATGGGCTTTTTGCAGCATGACCTGAAGGGTAACAAACATGAGCTATTTTGGACCAACAGGGATTGTCTGTTTCTTGGTAGAATCATGAATCAAATATTCATTTCTTTAATTGCACGCACCATTAACACTGCAGTCACCGAAACACAGATTCTGCAGACGTCAGGAAGCAGGAACCCAGCCATTGCCAGCCCAAACCATAGTGATGGTCCATCTGCTCCAGTAGCCTGCCTGACACTGGCCAGTATCAGATGCTTCACAGGAAAGTGCAAGACCCCCTGCAATCAGCAAGTGCAAAACACCTGCCACCTGCAAGAAAACTTCCTGAGCAAACTCTGTAGAAGTTGGTTTGTACCCTAGAAGCAAGAGGGCTCACTTACATTTCAAAAGGCTTGATGGATTAATGTAGTTATTTAATCCTTGCTGCTGTAACTAGCTATCCATATAGCTATCGGATCCATTTGTTGGTCCTTCTGAAATCTTGGAGAGGAAGGATGACCTGGTGGGGGTAGGGTACTAGCAGGGGACTTGAAAAACAGGCTCTGCTAGTGACTTCATGTGGAAGTAGCATGTAATTTTATAATTGGCAAGTAACTGTGCCACAGTCCCCAATCTATAAATGGGGAAAATGGCGCTGCTGTACCCCACAGGACAGTGTGAAGACAAATACAATAAAGATTGGTGCTGCTCAGATACTATGGTGATTGGGGTTGGAAAATACCCTTAAAAAGCCCCAAAACAAACCGATGGATAAATATAGTTTCTGGCAATGTGATTCCATAGACTAACTACAGAGTAACACTCAAGCAGCTTTAGATTTGTACTGGGACAATGAAGACAAGAATCTGCCCCTGAAAGATCGTTAAATGCCAATGTGTTTGCCTAACCCTTTCTTTTTCATTCCTGCTAGCATATGCAGAAATGGTTCAATGGAAAGAAGCTGCTCAGGTCAGTAATTAAACCTAGGACAAATGGCAATATATGGGTTCTTTAAAAAATATTTGTGCCATGATTTTTCTACATTACCAGATACTTTAAAAAACACCTTTAAATTTTCTTATGATTCAGTGTAGAGTACTCACCTTCCTAGTGCAAAACAGATCTCCTTTGCATTCAGAACTCCAACTGTTAGGTAAGCTGTAATAAGGTTGATCATTGCAACTGTACCCCACTGATACAGACTGATCTCAAAGGAATGGGAGCAGAATTAAATTCCCTGCAATGAAGCCTGCGCATTCTGCCTGGCTATTAGATTGCAGGAGCCAAGAAAGCTACAAAGGAAGCAAGTTCTAGGGTATCATGTTTATTTGGAAAGGGAAGAGTGAGAGCAAAGCTCACAGGTTTCACTTATGTAGATTAAATATCTGATCTGCTTCATCTGGTGCAAATGGAGGGTTAAATGGATTGAGATGCAAGGGGATACTATTGCTGTGCCAGCCAAGGAGGCAGGAGCGAGTGTAGGAGCAATCTACTCAAGCCAGGGACAGGTGGTGTCTTTTAGCAAAGTTCAGGGGGGACTGAGCCGCCCACTGCATCCCCTTGGTTCAGCCTCTGGGTGCTCAAGTCTCACATTTGAGACACCAGGCTAGGTTGTGATCTGAGCCATTCTTAGTGAATCTGCAGTCATGTCAAAGGAGTGACTCCGACTCCTGTAGCATCTCTCTGTTTAAGGTAATTGTTTGTCTTCTAAATTGAGGGTGTGGCTGGGAGCCTATCCAATTCCTGCTGTACATCAGAGCAGCCCACCAAGAGCTAGCATAACTCTCAGAAGCACCAAAACAGCCACTTATGGGTGGTATCATGGCCCAGAATAAGCAAAGTGTGGTTGCTCCAGCCATTCCCTCTTCCCCCTCCATATATCACTGCTAAGCTGGGACTGCAAAGAGGGTGACATATGGCTACTATGCCAGCCATAGGGCATAAATGGGACTGAACTGTGTCTAGGGATGTGCCAGGCCCTCTGCATGGGGGGTGAGTTTTACTGTATTTGAGCAAAATTGATGATGTTATTAATGTCAGGAACCACGTACTGGCCGACACCACATCAGATGGCCAAGCCAAAAATGTTAAACACCTGCCCAGCCCACGCTGATAAAGCCAGTCTGCTGGATGCAGAAAGCTCCTATCAGGGGAAACTAATGAAGAAAACCCCACTATGCAGAATCTCCACTCACCCCATGAAAGAGTTTTTGTTTTACTTTCTTTCCAGTTTTGTTTTCACCTCCAGGAGACAAGCAGCTGTACATCTTTGCTCTTAGATGGCCAATTTATGATTGGCATAGCAGCTAACAGCCAGAACAGGGTATGATACCAGGGTGCAAATTATCCATCTGTCAGGCTGTCAGACCTGAGAGGTAGCGCTTGAGTTTCCTCGGCCCAGCGGGCATCAAATGCATTTTAAGGAGAGGCAATCGCGTGCCCTTCTGCCCTTGACTGAATCCTCTGATGGGCAGAGCTGACCAAGATTCAGAAAGGCTATAGGGAGAATGAAGGGACATCCATAATGGAAATTGTTGGAGCGGACACCGAATCTCCCAAATAAATCTTTCTGCAGCACTCTCAGTACCCAGTTCTCACTCTGATTTCCAGTTTTGCTAGCTTTTAACTATCCTGCCTCTAATATTTTGTGCATGTGGCAGTTATGCAAGTTCCCTGTCAAACCTTACTGAATTAAGTTTAGGTAATTGAGGTGCTCATTGTATTAATACAAATGTTTATGCATTATTGTGGGATTTTACAGAATTTTAGCATTAATCCTGTTTTCCTACTATCTCTGGGGTGTATTAGGAGCTTCAAAAGACTATGATAAACAATGCAGAAAACACAAATTAACTTTGGGTCAATATGTATGAAGAGAATTCCTAAGAAGTACATGGGGGGGCGGGGGGAAGGAGAAAACAACTATGAAATCTAGAAATAACCTAGCTTAGTCAGGAGGGAGAGAGAGAGAGACATGAGTCTCTCACAAGAGAGAGGGGATGGTTGAGGAGCTAAGAATGGCTGCACTTGCTACAAAATACAGATGCAGTTTGCCTGAAACTTTGAGAGTATAAATTTTCATCCAGGAGTCAAACAATTAAGCTTCATACATAAAGCTGGTGAAAATCGCATGCGTGTATAAAGAAAAAAAGGTGGTTTCACTCTACTCCCATTGAAAAATGCAGATTTGGCAACACTGAAATGTTTACAAGTTCCAAAGGGGTAGCCATGTTAGAATAGTTCAGCAAAACAATCAAGGAGTCCTGTGGCTCTTTTAAAGACTAACAAGTTTATTAACATTGCTTCCTCAAGTTTCATCCCAAGCACTTCTCCTCTACTTATGCTACACTGATGACATCATCATCCGGACTCATGGTAAGGAAGCCCTTGAAGATTTCCACAGAGATTAACAATTTCCTCTCCACAATCAAACTTAGCCTGGAACACTCCACACAGGGGATCCACTTTCTGGACACTACAGTGCAAATTAGTGATGGACACAACCACCACCCTATACTGAAAACCTACTAATCACTATAGTTACCTACGTCCCTTGAGCTTTCATCCAGGACACACCACACAATTCATTGTCTACAGCCAAGACCTAAGATATAACCAAATTTGCTCTGATCCTTCAGACAGAGGCAGACACCTTCAGGATCTCTAGCAAGCATTCTTAAAACTACAATACCCACCTGGGGAAGTGAAGAAACAGGATGGCAGAGCCAAACGGGTACCCAGAAGTCAACTACTACAGGAGAAGCTCAAGAAAGAAAACAACAGCGTGCCAATGGTCATCACCTACAACCCCCAAGTCAAACCTCTACAGCACATCATCAAGGATCTACAGACTATTCTACAAGATGATCCGTCACTCTCTCAGGCCTTGGGAAATAGACCTCTCTTAGCTTACAGACAGCCCCCCAACCTTAAACAGATATTCACAAGCAATTACAGACTTAACAGCAGAAACATTAAAGCAGGAACATATCCCTGCAACAAAATACATTGCCAACTTTGCCCACATATCTACATAAAAGACAACATCACAGAACCTAATGAAGCTAGCTGCTCCACCAAGGACTCATTCACCTGCTCATCCACCCAATGTGATTTATGCCATCATGTGTCAGAAATGTCTCCTGATTATATATTGGACAAAGAGGACAGTCTTTGCACAAAAAACTAAGTGGACACAAGTCTTATATCAGAAATCACAACATTAAAAAACCAATAGGAGAACACTTCAATCTTCCTGCTCACTCCATTGATGACTCCATTGTTAAGAGGTGTGCTCAAACAAATGAACAACAGATCACAGCTTCAAAGAGAAACTGCAGAACTGGAATTCATATGTATATTTGACTCCATTGCCTCAAGATTAAATAAGGACTATGGATTTTGTCTCATTACAACAGATGATTTGACCTCATCTTCCTATATGCTGTTCCCGTGTTTGAATCTTAACATCTGCTTTGATTTCCTGTTACAGCCTGCCTTGATCCTATGATTTACATTTCCCTGTATTTATTTTCCTCCCATTCTGTAAGTTCCCCATCTTCAAAGTGTCTGATGAAATGGGATTTTCTCCCATGAAAGCTCATGCGATAAATAAATGTTAGTTTTTAAAAGTGCCACAGGACTCCTTGTTTGTTTTAGACACGTTTAATGAATTTTTGCTTTTTCACTTGTTTCAGCTGACAATCTATTTTTTTCTTTGAAAAGCCAAGTTTTAATTTCAGTTCAAATAACTTTGTTTTAAAATATACATTTTTAAATGCTCAAAAAAGTTTATTTTGTTGAAATTAAACCTTGTTTGATCCAAACTTTAAAAAAAAAAAATTCAAGTTGCCACTTTTTGTTTTTAAAAGTCATTTTTGGTTTAGCCCAAACTTAATTGATTTTTTATTTTTCAGAATTCCTAGCAAATCAAAATCTGTTAGTTGCCATGCTCTTAGGTAGGTTATGGCTGAGTTGTAGCTAAAACACCATGATATGTCTCAGTCCTGCCACATATTTTATTAAAATGGCACCCCTCTTACTGAACCATTCTCACCGATTGATAGGGAAAGAGTTAAAGGTTGCTTTTTAGGGATAGAGCATACCTTAACTTTATTTTCTGGTTTTCACAGATTTACATTTAGCCACCTTCACATTCTGGAAGGGAACAAGGCAGCGCTGGTCAAATGTAGCTATGTTAATGGAGTAGTTAATAAACATCATATATGCATGTGTCCTGGGCTGGCTGAATATTTTGTATCAAAACAGTTTTTTGTTGAATAATTTGGTATCAGAAAAAGAGGGGGAAGTATCTGCTTTCCTTGAAAATTTTTGGCTTTGTTGAGAAGCTGAACATTTTGTCCAACCACCAAGATTTTCTCAGGTTTGGATTAAACTTTGAAAAAATTTTCAGTAATGCTCACAATTCTTTCATTTTGGGGCACTTAAAAAATTTACTAATTTTGAATTTTGATTAAAAAATAAAAAACTTTCCATGGGAAAACCAAATTTCAGTCAGCTGTACCTGTACCCCATTTTTAGGTAGAAAAATATCACCGTAGATAAGCTTCCAAATCCCTGAACTCAATTACCCTGAAGTTCAGGGTAATGAAGGCTTGGATCTGAACTTTGACCCTCCCCCTAATCACCCTAGCCAGAACCCTGTATGTGGGCAGTCACACATTTTGGAAAAAGTTCTGATTTAAATTTATTGATTATAAAGCCCACCACAACCCTCGGTGGTAAATTGTTCCAATGGTTAGTTACCCTCACTGGTTTTTTGGGGTTTTTTTTGCCTTATTTGTAGCCTGAATTTGTTTTCTTCCAGCCATTACATTGTGTTATATATACCTTTGTCTGCAAGATTGAAGAACCTTCTGCTATCAAGTTTTGTTTTCCATTTAGGTACTGATTAAATTCTCCCTTAACTTGGTCTTATTTTAGGCATACATGTGGAGTTTCTTGGGTCTCTCTCTAAAGCACAATTTACAGTTCTCCAATTGTTTTGTGGCCCTGCTTGGAGCCTGCTTCAATTTATCATCACTCTTCTTGATGTGAAGACACCAGGACTGGATGCAGGATTCCAGCAATGGTCACACACCAGTGTTGTATAAGAGGTGATCTAACCTCACTGTCACTATTTGATTTTCCTCTGTTTATGCATCCAAGAGTAGCAAAGGGAGTTTGTTGCACTTCTTGAAAGTTACCATACTTCAGCAAAAAATCTTGAAAAAAACCAGACATCAGTGTGACACTGCAGAGCAGAATTCATATGCAAACTTGACACTATCAGACTGGGTCTGAATAGGACCTGGGCGAGGCCATCTCACTACCCAAAGTAGTTTTCCCTGGTTAAACATTCTCACCTCATCAGCTGTTTAGAATGGGCCACATCCACACTGTTTGCATTGACCTTGTTAACACTGGTCCTCTACATAATAATGTAACTCCTTGTTCTTTGAGTTTTCATGGGAGAAAATCCCACTTCGTCAGACGCTTTCTTCAAAGCGTCTGACGAAGCGGGATTTTCTCCCACGAAAGCTCATGCGATAAATAAATCTGTTGGTCTTTAAAAGTGCCACAGGACTCTGTTGTCTTTCTACAATAGACTAACACGGCTACCCCTTTGGAATTTGACTCCTTGTTCTTTGCATGTGTGTATACACATACAACAAACACACACCCCTTCCCTAAAACTGCAGTTTCTACTTCATGCAGCTGACAAACTGGATTCTAGCCCACAAATGCTTATGCCTCAATACATTTGTTAATCTTTAAAGTGCCACAGGACTCATTTGTTTTCTTATCTACTATGATTCCCAAGTATTTTGCAGAGCCTCTGCATTAAGTATGGTCTACATTTATTGTCCCTAGACATAACTTTACACTGGCCATATTAAAATGCACATTGTTTGCCTGCACAGAGCTTATAAGCTATCCAGATCACTGTGTATCAGAGACTTGTCATCCTCATTACTTACCAGTCCTCCAATCATTATCTGCAGACTAAGTTCATTTTTAATTTTAGGTCATTGATAAAAATGTCTAATAGCTTGGAGCCAAGAACCAGTCCCTGTGGAATTCTCATGGAAGCACACCTGCTTGGTGATTTTCCATTTACAATTACATGTCAACACCTGTCGGTTAGTCAATTTTAAGTCACTCAATGTATGCCATGTTGATTTTTTTAAATCTAAATGTAGTGAAGTATCAAGTTAAATGCCTCCTAAATGTTATATCACAATTACCTTTATCAACCAAATGTGTAATCTCATAAGAGATATCACTAAGTTTGACAAGATCCATTTTCCATAAACTCATGTTAATTGGCATTAATTCTATTAGCCTAGTTTAATTCTTTATTAAAGGACTCTGTATCAGCCGTATTTTGCTCAGGATCAATGTCAGATTGACAGGCCTATAATTACCTTGCTTGTCACATTTACCTTTTTAAAATATTGGCACCACATTAGCTTTCTTCCAGTACTCGTAACTTCCCCTGTGTCCCAAGCCTTATTGAAAATCAACATCTAGATCTGTCTCGTATTGAATAGCATGTCTCAGTCAGGCCCAAGTCTGAGTACTATACCCCACGTTATGGATGTGTATAAGTGAGACAGAAGGCTGCTGATTTGGGCAGCCCAAAGCCACACAGCAAGTCAATGAAGGAGGCAGCTGTATAAGCCAGGAGTCTCATCCCCCTGCTCTTTTTGTTTTTTCCAACCTATAGGAAAGCCAAGACCAGAGAAGTCCCTGAATCTGAAGAAAGGGTCAAACAGTATGAAGCTTGGTTCTGAATTCATTCCCAGCAATGCAATGCCACTGATTTCAGGGGAGTTTAATGCTGATTTACACCCATGCAGGTGAGAGGAGAATCAGGCCCCATGGATTTAAGCAAGAACAGTAGGGGGCAAGTTTGAAATCCATGGCATTACCCCCATGAGAAACCACATGAGTGGGAGCAGCTGGATCATGGCCCCTTAAGGAGGGGGGACTAGTGGAGTGAGGCAGACAAGGGGAGGGCAGTGGACTCACCGGCAGAGTTCCCTCTCATGGCATGGCAGATCTTTCCACTTTCTTGCCTCAGGCCCAGCAACAGTCTCTGTCCTTGCGACTCAGCAGGTACATTTTACTCCCACTCCAGCCAGGGTAACCAAAACACAAGGGAAAGGCTGAAAACAAGCCCCATCAACAAGGGGTTCTTCTGCTACTCTTGGGCTATTCCTCAGTCTGTGCTTATGGCGCAATGTTCAGCCCACTCTGGTCTCAGTGGCACTTACAACAGGTTTGTACACCCCTACCTTGGGGCTGGGCTGAGGGACCCTGAATTGGGCAGCTAGATCTGCTCCTCTTCCTTGGGCCACTTCCCACCTCAGAGCTGCCAATGCACTTCTCTGTAGCCTGTGCTGAACACAGCTCTTTCCCTGAGCTCCAGTGTCGTCTTACTCCCTTCCAGCACCTCACAGCTCCCTCAGGCCTAACTCTCTGCACCTTAGCCATTCCCACAGAGAAGGCTCTACCTACCTCCTCTCTAGCATGTGTGCACCCCCCCCCCCCCCCCCCAGCTGGGTGTAATAACAAATCAAGCCTCAGACCCTCCAGGTGCAGCCTGCTGCTCTAATTGAACACACTTCTGTTAACCTTCTGTTCCTTTGCCTGGGACTGACAGCCCATCCCAGCCCCAGCGCCTACTCCAGGAGGTGAAGGCAACCTTGCCCCCTGCTGAAAGAGGCTGTTCCCCACCCTTCCCTCAGCCCTGGCCCTCCAGAGCTTTTGATCAGGCCCCAGCCTTGTGAGCCCCCCTGGCTGCCCCCACCCCACACCCCTAGCCGGCTGCTAGATTTTCAGCCGGGTCATTTTTGAACTGCACCTCGACACCATCTGTACACACTTGTGCTCCACACCATCCATTTCCTGCCCAGACACTAAATGGTGGGACCTAATTCCATAGGCAGAGGGAGGGGACCCCTGATGGGCCAGTCTGTACGCCACCTTGACCCTGCAGTCCACCAGGAACATCAGTTGGTGGCTCCTTCATGGAGCCGTGAGTACGGGTGTGTACTTGGCACAGTTCAGCCCTCACACCGAAACCTGCCCCTTCTGAGGTGTGAGGGAGACCCTGGTGCATGCATACCTAGGAAGCACTAGGTTGTAGCCACCTCTTCTGCACTTTTCTCCACACTTGTTTTTCTATGCACTCCCCATCCATGACCCCACAAAGTTGCGAGACCTCCTCGCCAACCTCCTCCTGACCCTCGCCAAGGCTGCCATCCACAAAACTAGGGAGAAGAGGTTGGCTGAAGGGGGTCTCTGTGACTGTGGGACCTATTTCCGGTCCCTAGTCCGATCACGTCTCTGAGCAGAGTTCCTCTGTGCAGTGTCTGCTGGCTCCCTCAACACATTCCAGGAGCAGTGGGCGCCGTCTGGGGTTCTCTACTCAGTGTCCCCTTCTGAGTCCCTAATTTTGAACCTGTGACCCTTACACCCGCTTCTGTTCTTTTATTTGTTGTCCCCTATAATCTGTTGAATCTGGTCCCAGTGCTTTCTCCCTTAAGCCCACCCACCACCCAGAATTCAAATAGGGAGGACAGTCCATCCCAGGGGGATAGATGTCTTTGCCTCTGAAATATTGCAAAGAGCCTGGGGAGTGGAGCAATAGCAAAAGGGGCATTGTTTGGTGTCTGGGTATGTGCGGGCAGGCAGGAGCCTGCCCAGTGTTACTCGTGGATGTCTACAAGCTCCTTCCCTAGCCTACAGAGTGGGGCAACTAGGCCCCGTACCAACTGAGCATGGAGGACAATGAATGAAAAAACAGGAATGGGAGTGAGGTCACAGGGCCCAAATGAGGGAACCGGAAGGGGACACCAAGCAGAGAACTCTGGACAGCGCACACTGCTCCTCGAAGGAGGCAGCAAATCTTGGAAATGTTGCTCGGTGCAGTGATGTCGGCCTGAGTCTGCATACAGCCTATGATAATAGCTCTAGGAAAGGGGAACAGTGCATCTTGATGAGGTGCTATCTTGTTTCCTCCCTACTCTTGTGTGGGCCCTGCCAACACCACCCAAGCAGGGCTGTGTGTGGGGCAGGAGAAGGGTGTAGTGGATCAGCTTACTCATCAAAGCAGATCCTCCCCAAATGCTGGGAAAGTAGTGGGGGTAGGGCTCCTTGCTGAAAATCCTGCCTCTTCAGAGTTTCCAGGGGGAGCTATGGGGCACCTTACTATGGTGTACCTAGGAGTTCAGACATGTAATTGCAGGGATGAATCCTCCTTACAATAACATTTTGCCTTTTGCCCGCATCATCCATACAAGGAGCACAGTGTGGTTTCTAAACATCACAGGTCTAACCCTCACTGCACATCTGGCCATAACATAGATGAGAAAACTGAGGCAGTCCTACATCAAAGATCACACAGGAAGCAGGCAGCAGAGCCAGACCAGAACTTAGGACTTTTGACAACTAGGCTAGTCTCTTGGCCATGCAGCCCTCCTTTCACCTACGCAAGCCACATTCTTGCAATGCAAGCAGAGAGTGCCATGGTAGCCCGCTTTCTGAGCCTGGTCTTTACCCTGAAGATTTCATGTCATGTCAGCTTTGTCTTATTCCTTTTCCAGCACTGATGGTGTTTACTGGAAAGTAGACCCACTACCCTAAAGGCCAAATTGGCAAAGGTTTAGCTTATCAATCTTCCCTTTGTGACTATTTTCCTTCCTTATCCTTCTTTCCTGACTGCGATTTCCCCATCCCTCAGTTGCGCAGGGTCCTGCTACAGCCACTTCACATCTAAGGTAGGAGCAGCATTCCTGAAGGGAGTTTATGGGTGCTTTAGGATCTTGGATTCCCCCAGAAGGCTAAGAGAGCTGTCGGCATCAGCAAGCAGCCCTGACAATGCAGAGGGTGGCTTTGGGGGTGCCTCTGAGTGAACAGCAGGCCTTAATATCTGCTTAAGAACCACAGATCATTCCTGGCTCAAAGAGATCTTCCCCTTTTATCTTCTCCCCAAAAGGCCTTGGATCCTGGCTTTCACAGGATTGTGCTCCCGTCAGCTCAGCCTCTCTGTTTGAAGGGGGCTTGACACACTTTGCCACCCCGTCCTCTAAGAATGGCTCCACTGCTTCTTTGTCTTTTGTTAGCATTGGAAGCAAGGAGGAAGTGAACTGAGTGATTGACATTCTTTTTTGAGGACCTTCTTTCCTCCTCCCCCTTCACAAGAGCATGTCAGAGGATGAAGTCAGGGGTCTGTGTGCAAAACAAAGAGAAAGCTTCCACCTGAGACCTCATCTACATTTCTGGATGCAACATAAAGGTTTGGCTGCGTTTTTAACCCCTTAATGCTCAAAGGAACCTGTGTTACATTGTCCGTGAATTGATTTGGCTTCATAAACCATGGGGATTGGCTTCCTGCACTGTACTCAGTGGCCACAAACAGGACTTCAGCGGCACATAAGCCTTGTTTGGCCCTTTGTCCCAGGGTGCACAACAGAGTCATAGTCCTTGTAGAAATCATTGCTTTGAGTTACTATTCCCTGCAAACTTTTTGGTTTCATGGTGTTTTTCTAAGATGGCGACACCCGTACAGTTCTGCCCTCACACTGTCTTTACATACAAGTGGTGCCCTTCACTGAAGTGGATTTTCTCCTGACTTATGCTGCTTTAAAAAAAGCAGAACCAGTGCCTTTGTTTAATAAGTCATATCAGTGTACATTTCTGGGATGATATTATTTATTTAGCTATCGAAGATCCTTACATCACTCCCATCACTACAGTAGCTGAGCACCTCAGTCTTTAACGTATTTACCCTCACAGCACCCCGATGAGGTATGGCAATGCTATTAGCCCCAATATACAGATGAGGAGCTGAGGCACGGAGAGGCTAAGTGATTCAACCAAGGACACGTGCAGTCCGTGACACTGAGCAGGTCTCCCACATCCTGAACTACTGCCCTGGCCACTGAATTACCCTTTGAAGTAACAGTGATCACTAGTAATAGCCTTACTGGTCAGTCAGGTTCCAGTCATGTTCTGGGAGCTGCAGGAAAGCAGGCTCTTAGCAAGGTGAGATGTCATCAGATTGTTGGGGAAAGCTGGATGGTGAAGATGCTGTCAATTCCATCCTGCAGTTATAAAGGCCATAACTGGGAGGAATGATTGTTCCATTGAGGACCACTCATACTAATTCTTGGCCTGTTCCACTAGGGCTCTGGGAAACTCCCCTCTCCTCTTGCAGAGCTTTTCAAAAATTTCTGGGCCAGCAAGCTGACTCCTGGCTGCCTGGCAGGGAGCTGACCAGCTGGGGAACCTGGGAGATAGGATGCCTGGGATGACAGGCCGGCAGGAAGTCATGGGGGCAGGCTGGCTAGTTTATATCAGAAGTTTTGGTGGAATCAGTATGTTCCTGCATGGAATGAGCATTTTCTGCTGGAAAGCAGTGTTGTCAGAAAATTTTCAACTCTACTCTGCACTTCTGTCCCTTGCGTCTCAGTGCCTCAGTTCCCCATGTGTGCCAGGAGGATAATATTACTGCACTGCCTCACACAACCCCCTGCCTCTTGGGACAGTAGGGAGCCGAGGAGCCCAGGTACAACAGCCAGGGTGCTCAAAACAGACTACTTTCCTTTACAGAGTGCTGTGAGATGCACACTTGAAAATGCCATGTAAGAGTTTGCTATTTACTTTGGTGGCTTTTTTAACTAGGTGTCTTATGATGGTGTTTATGGAATCCTGTAAAGTCAAATGTACAGGTAGCATAAATTACTGTTTTCTACTTTAGAGGAGCACAGAATACCATGCAAAGTGTTTCCTGCGACTGCCTCAGGTGGGAGCTGGGCTATTGGTTAAAGAGCTAATGATTTGGAGTCCAGCACCAGAGGCAGAGAAGCAAACTCCCATCAAAGCCTCTAGATTTCTCTGTTTAAAAAGGCTCATGGTGTGGCCAAACAGCCTGCCTTGTCTATCTCCTTTGGCCTGGAGAGAGTCAAAGGAGCCTCCGCTCTGATCTACATGCAGTGCATCTCCTGGCCTTTCAAACAAGCTACTTTAGCTGCACTTGATAACATAAAGCTGCTCAGTAGATGTAGCAGAGAGTGATACAGTGCAAGTGGGAGGTATGAAAGGATTAAAAGAAAAGAATTGCTGGGGAGAGATCTGATCAGAACCAGCGCTGTACACACGGGAATGAGAATGACTTTAGGAAGGAGGATTTTCTTTTCCTAATGAAATCTCTGCTTTGGCTTTAAAGGACAGATTCTCAAGGGCTGGCCTCTATTTCTGCACCCTCTGATAATATGTAAAATGGACTGGGGGGAAGCATAAAATGGGGAGGAGGATGCCCATTTGTATCCGTGGTTATTTGCAGGCAAAGCCAGTATCCTCAGGGTATCCAAAAACCATGCGATATTAACTGCACCTGCAAAACTGCGCCTACAAAATTGTATGTGTGTTGGGGGGGAGGGGGCCTTTAAAAGGGAGCCAAGTCTTTCTGGCAGGAACCATCTTTCTGTTCTTGTTTGTCCAGCACCTGGCACACTGAGGTCCTGGTTCATGACTGCGCCATCTTGTAAATAAACAGTAATTAATAGTTGATGTCACTCACAGAACTAGGCTCTGAGACAGTAATTTTTTTTTCTCTCTCCCCAAATCTAATCCTGACACAAAGGACCAAATCACAGAGCTGGTAAGAAATAGTTAATCAACTGTTTTCTATTTAAAAAAAAAAATGCCATTTTCACTAATCCAAATTTTTTGTGAAATTGCATCAATGATGACATAATTTTGTTTAGTAAAAACAATAGAAAAATGTTTAAAAAGTGTCAACACATCCTATTTCAACATTTTCAGAATAGAAAGGTTTGATTTTTTTGTTGTCCAATAACTTTTCATTTTGAAATTTACCACATAGGAAAAATGGTCAAAATTTAAAGGAAGCACTTTAAATTTATCAAAGAGAAAACATGTCCTTTAACCCAAAATGAAACAATTTTTCAGAATTACACTTTGTGAAAAAATTAACATTTTTGACCTTTTGTTCCAATTCAGCATTAAAAAAAAAAAAAATCCATGGGATTTTAAATCTGTTTTTTCAGCTGCCTCTACCAAATAATCTTTCAAACTGAACAGGCTTGTTGGCAGAAGGGAGATTGTTTCAGTGCATTTTTGGAAGCCAGGATGGGCAGGGATCTATTCTCTGGGTCTCCCTATCTTCTGATTGCGAGAAGCTGGGACTGGACAGTAGAGGATAGATCCCTCAACAATTGTCTGTTCTGTTCATTCCCTCTGAAGCACCTGTGACTGGTCACTGTCAGAAAGCAGAATCCTAGATGGATCATTGGTCTGACCTATTATGACCGATCTTACGTTCTTATGCTACTGCTGCTGCTAGATTTCAGAGCCAGGCTGCTGACTCTTCCCACTAATTGAGCAGTGCCCAGTCCTGTGGCAGCAGTGTTTTGGGGCTCCAGCAGTCTCCATTATCCCATGATGTTCCCCCCATCCTTGTGGTGGGAAATGAAACAAAAAGATCTTGTAAAGCTGGGACCTCACATATATAAAGCATGTACTCTACCACTCAGCTACAGCTCCCACACCACCAGGAACACCAATTCTTATTATTGTCTGTCATATGCAATTCTGTCAAGGCATGCCTCAGTGTTTCTGTCAAGCCATGCCTCAGCATTCTTATCAAAGAGGTTCAAGGCACGAAGACCTCCAGGAAGTTAAGTCTTTTTGCAGTTTCCAACAACGTGTGTCATGGTTTGTGGCTGCTCCTATTGGCATAGTGGGCTGGTTGTAAAAAGACTCCTAATTCCACTGGAGCACAAATTCCATGTCCAGTATGAAACTGGTTTAGAAGGCTCAAGGATCTTCATGGTAAATCAAACCAGGGCTGAGGTTGAGTGGGGTCTGAGACAAGATAATTATTTGTCACTTTCTCTGCAGATCGTGAAACTTGCGAATGGCCATTTGTCTTTTCCCATAAATTCTTCACCTGGTAAACTTATCCACAGTGGGCTTTGTGAGGACAGATGACCTTGACAGTGTAGCCAGTCAGGCATCCTACTACAGGCCAGCTATGCTTAGTGGGTTCCCGGGTGACTGGATCTGCTCTAAGACCTCATTCCTGACACCCACAAGGGTTACAGCAGACTGTAACCCCTTCAATGACAGAGATCTGCAAACAGGCACCAAGATCTTAGTCTACAAGGTAGTTGTCATCCCCATCATCCTCTATGGGTGTGAGACCTGATGACCTGTAGACGACATATCAAGTGGTTGGAGTGGTTTCAGTAGCACTGCCTTAGGAAGAACCTCAGGATCAGTTGGGAAGGCCGACACAATAACATCAGTGTTCTCTCTGCAGCCAACCTCAGCAGTGTAGTTAGGTCATGAAACACCAGGTATGGTGGGCTGGCCACTGTGTACATATGCCAGACTCTCACCTCTTCTCTCAGTTAAGTAAGGGAAGAAGGGCTTGTGGAGAGCAGTGGAAGCAATTAAAGGTGGTATCAATCCAACAAATTGGGAGAACTTGGCATGGAGCAGTACACAGCGTGCCATAACATAAACTTAGAAAGGCCACAACATTCTAGCCAACAACTTTGTTTCCTCCGAGATTACACCTGTCACCTTTGTGGGAAAATCTGCAGGGCACGAATTGGGCTCTTTAGCCACCTAAAAATCCATTTGTGAATGTTTGTGCAGAAATCATCCTTGTATGGAGGGATAGTCAATAGCAGACTAGCAGTCAAGAGCATTCCAGGCTCCCTGAACCCAAAGGACAACATGGGAATGGCTGGCTGGGATTCCCAAGACCATCTCTGGGAAAAAGTGATAGATTCCAAGGCCAGGAAGCACCACTGTGATCATCTAGGTTGTCCTCCTATATAACACAGGCCAGAGAATTGCCCCCAGATAAATCCTAGAGCAGAATAGCAACGATGCTGTCCAGGGCTGTGATAGCTGCACTGCGGGTTCTCAATGTACAGCACAGTGACGCTATGTCTACACTTGAAAAGTTAGATTGACTTTATGAAGTCAACTTAATAAGGTCAACTTTAAGTCGACTTAAAGTGGACCTTATTAAGTCAAACAAAAGTCGACCACACTTTCCTACCTGTCATGCTACTTCAAGGATTAATTCATTAGGATTTGTAAAGCACACTAAAGCCCCTGGATCGAAGGTGCTAAAAGAAACTTTTATCTTAATAATATCCTTCCATTAATGTCTTGTGCAGCATCTGCCCACACAGAAATATCCTCTCCCACATAATGTCTTCACTTATTCTACCGGTCAGCCTGGTAGCCAGCTTGTTCTTTTTCTCTGTTCCTTTTCTGTTTGCCGGAGGTTTTGTAGGGCTGTCTTGTGCGTCAGCTGCACAGCACTTGGATACATAAGGAAAACACTTTGCAAAATCAATAGGAACAACAGAGCCTTGTTGATGCCGATGCTCTGCTCTCTTTGATCTTCCCAGTGCTAGTGTGATGAGAAAGAGGATAGTAACAATAATGGTATGAATACTTTGTTCTTACACAGCACCCTTCATTTGAGCTGCTCAAGGCACTCAAGTAATTAATTACCCTCCATAGCACTCGCCTCTCCATTTTAGAAGATGGGGAAACCGAGGCACAAAGGAGCTAAAGTTATACAGCAAGTGAGCATTGCAGTTGGGAATTGAATCAGGAATCCTGACAGCTGTTTCTCTGCTGGGCAATGTTTCCACCTGGAGATTCCATCTTACAAAGTGCTTGCACATGTAAGCAGTTCCATTCGTTTTGGTAGCCAGGGCTATTCGCTTGATTAAAGTCAAGTGTGGAAGTATCTACCTGTCACCTTCTGACTCTGCTGCTCCCAGATCCGTTCTCCTTCCTTGGATGTGGCACTTTTAAAGACTAACATATTTATTTATGCATGAGCTTTTGTGGGAGAAAGCTTTCTTCAAAGCATCTGATGAAGTGGGATTTTCTCCCACGAAAGCTCATGCGATAAATAAATCTGTTAGTCTTTAAAAGTGCCACAGGACTCTGTTTGTTTATCTCCCCATCAGGATCCCAAGGCGTTTAGTTTATCTGCCCTGATGACTTCCCCTTTAGCACCCTTTCCAACACCCTTTCTAAAATGGGCCTTGTGGGGGATGGGCCTCCCTTGGAACAAACAGGGGACACTTCCAGCTCTTTGATCTGAAGCCATTTCCTCCTTTGCTTATGCCACTAGCTTGGAGCCCTGGTTAACAATGATAGTAGGAGAAACAGAGATCTAGGGGTGCTTTTGTAAAACAAGTGACTCAGGGTTCTGCTCATCTTTGCAACTCATTGGCCTGTCCCACAGCAGACCTAGAGGAGAGAGCAATTCTAAACCAAACACCCCTTTGCCAGCAATGAGTCATTTGGGTTTTGGCAGATAGAAAGATTGTCAGTGTCACTGCAACAGTGGGGTGTCACGTTTACTTCTCTCTTTATTCCTGGAGAGTCACATCTGCAGACTTCTTCCACCCCTCCCTGGGGATATGACAAGCCAGAACACATTACAAAGGGAATTTCAAATTACCTATCCCTTGCAGCCACCTAATTCATCATGAGGGGAAAGGAAAAGTTCTCTAGTCTTGCAGCAGCTCCAAAGCCAACATTTCTTATTCTGAGCTTGCGTTCCCACTTGTCAGTTTGATTTCTTGATGCTTTAAAATGTTTGGTATTCTCAGTTAGGCTACGGCGTCATGTCCATCACCTGTTATCAGCAAGTCCCCATATTTTCTTCCTTCTTCCTTGGCCTCCGCAATCTTGAAAAAAATAAAAATAAAATAATAATAATAAGAAGCAGCATTATAGACTTTTATCTGCTGCAGCCTGGATTACATCCAGACCCCTTGCTACCTCTGAGTTCTTATTGAACATAGCCAGCATTGTTAAATCCATGTCTCTTGATGGTCATTAGTATTTTTAGGGAAAAGGGAGCTGATCTGTCTGCAGAGAATGGGATTGTATGAGGTTACAGTGTTTGAGGACGCTGTTTAGAGATGCAGAGCTGTTCTGCTGACTCTCCCTTGCAGCCAGAAAAGGTGGGTCCTATTTATTTCAACTTGGGTTTAAGTATCTAAGGGCTTATCTTCACTGTTGGCTGCAAATTTGCTGCCATCAGATGGATCTTCCAGTTCTAGTGATAGGGTATATGAAGACCTGCTCAGTCGATTGGGAAGTTGATCTCCATCACCAGTGTAGGTGCCAGATGTAACGAAGTCAAGAGGAGACACACAAGTTATTTTAACTAACTTGTGTATCTCTCTTCGACTGCCGCCAAAAACAGTGGGCAGTGTAGAACTGCCCTAAGAGGCACAGAGAGCTAGGAGCAGGATAAAGGATGGCCTGCAGTGAGTAACTCTTGAAACAGCCAAATTTAGGAGAAAATGCAAACTGAGATTATGTTTGTTGTTCAGGTTAAGAAGAAAGGAACTCCCAACACACGAAAGGGTAAATGTGGACCTATGCCCACTGGGTGTATCCTCTGTAAGGTGTAGGATGGGTGCACTACCTGCTTATTGGGTGCACTACCTGCTTACCTCGATTCCTGGACCAGCTGTGCTCTATGCCAGTTTTTAGCATATGTCTCTCACCTCACTAGAGCAAACTATCTCCTTCTACCCCAGCCCACTCACTCAGGAATCCCAGGAAATTGTGAGTATCTAAAAGAGGGTGAAATTGGTCGCCACATCTTTCAACTGCTCTTGAAATGGAAGCAAAACCAAAATGGAATCATGAACACTAATCTCTGCTCCCCAGTGTATTCTCCATCCCAGTCCCACATTTAATAGACACCCAGAGTAATCGGAGAGGCCCTGTTAGATTGCAGATACTCTACACTATGTGACTTTAATGTATTTTCATGTGAAGGAGGCTGTCAGACTGTGCAAGTCTAATATAATGTGAGATAAAGTTTCTAAGAACATGTAATTTGATTTTTCAATCCTGTTACTAAAATATTACAGAAGGTGATTATAATCCATCCTCCTTTTGTAGCCCAGCAAGCTCTGGTAAGAGAAAATTGTTAGTGCAATAAAACAAACTCCTAAATATACATGAAGAGAGAAGATTTTTTTTCCTACGCTGTGCAAAGATCCATTCAATATAAGGGCCCAGATCCTCAGCATGTGTAAATCAGCATCGTTCCATTGAGTTTGATAGAACCACATTACTTTGCATTAGCTGGGGAACTGGCCCATTGATTTCAATGAAGCTATACTGATTTACATCCTCTGGGGATTTGACCCCGGTACTTTTAAAATCATTTGGCATATCACCATAAAAACTGGGGGCCAGATCTTGTCTTGAGCTTTGTGGCATACTATCCTAGCCCTGGCTAAGTTCTTCATTGGAGGATTCTCTCTGTAGGGAAAACCTTAAGTGGCATAGGACTGTTGTGAGCTATAGTCTCGAGCTGAGATTACTGGAAGCACATGGAGTAACATCTCAAGGGTTGTGTAGACAAGTGTGAGCCACTGAGATAAAAAGCCCAACTTTATAGAACAACAGTGGGCGTGGCAGTGCCTTGCTGGTATGAAAACATGTGCTATAGAAATACAGCCTGACCCCAACTGATGGGCTAGAGGGAAAAAGAAAAGTAGCAATGTTGTAGGTGCCCCCTCTTGTGTTCAGTGCAGGGGCCACAGATCAGGCAATTAATGTCACTGCTTGGGAAGCCCTGGGGCTGCCAGAAGGCCCTTGGAGGCCACTGGGATTGGGCCTGTTTCTCCTCTCACTCACTTATACTGCAGGAAATGGGGGCAGGGAGCCACTGTCTGGGGAACCCAGTACAATTGTGTGACTTCTGCCATCTTGGCCATCGCACTGGCGACCACCTGCAGTGAGTCTCCGGGGGAGAGACTGGCTGCCTGGCTGACAGCAGTGACGGACACACCCCCTGTGTGTCCAACACTGTAGTGGAGATGCCCGCTTATCCGGGAATTCAGAACCTTCCTTGGGCCCAGCTCCGAGGGAGGTCGTAGTTCAATTAGGTCTGGTGTGGGGAATATCGCTTGTTCCAGTGGTGAAACCAGTCCACACTCTCCTAGCCCCAAGCACGGCGAGGCAAATATCCACTGTCAGCTGCCTTCCAGTCCCTAGGCTGGGCAGGGCGGGCACAAGAGTCAGTTGCCCCTGGCTCCTAGGCAGGGCGGGGCAGGCACTCAAACCCCTCAGCAGGGTTGGCAGGGTTCAAGCACTCCGGGTGGTTGGGTAACCGGAAAGGGGAGAAAAGGAAAGGGGGATGAAGGCCCACCCGACTCCACTGCGTCCCAGCCCAGGGCCCTATCCAGTGGCAGAGCAGCCTGCCACTGGAGTCAGCGGGGTTTCTTGCTGAGGCTGACTACAACTCAGGCAACATGCTCTCCCTGCCCCTGGGCTACTTCCTCCCTGCCCCCCACCGGCACCCAAGTACCTGCCTTCGGGGAACTCCTCTGGGTCCAGAGGGTAGACTGCCTGGGGGATTCCAACGAGTCCCTTGTGGTTTGAGGGCAGCAGGTCAGGGAAGATTTCAGGTCCGTCGGCTGAAGGCAGCTCCTCAAGGTGATAGGGACCCTTTGCTGGCAGCTGTTCCTCCTCCTCAGCAGAGGGAAGCGCCTCCAGGTCACAGGTGCCCAGCGGTCCCTCTGGATTGTCAACCCGTCTCGGCTCTCCTGGATCCTTTGAGGGGGTCAGGCTCTCAGGGTTATATGAGCCACGAGGGTGTCTGCCCCAGTCCACGGTGCCTGGGATCCCCTCCCAGTCCTTCAGGCAAGGCAAGCTAGCGGGGCCCTCGGGGTCTCTAACAGTTGCAGACGGGGTTGGCCTCGCAGCAGGGTCCCGGTCTCACCTGGCTGGCCGCCTCCGAGTGGGAGCTTCCTTCCCCTGCAGCAGCCAGACCCCGACTGAACTGCCTGGCTGGCCTTTTATACCTCCCCTTCCTGTTCAAGCTCCACCTCTCTGTCTCTGGGGCTTTGGCCATATAATGTCTGTGTCTGTCCGGCGTGGGTGTGCCAGCCCTTCCTCAGGCCCAGGTTTTGAGGAACACCACAGCTCCATGTTACAAGCACACACTGCTGTGTCTTTTGCTCTTTGCCTGGCAAAAGGACTCAGAAGGAAATGCAGAGCAAGTGGCTGTGTTTACTAATGAGATGTAACATGCAAAGTAGATGCCACTAATTCAATGTAACTCTGTATTCACATGCGGGGTTCTGACCACTGAATGCGACAAGCCCACTAGAGTATGCACCAGCTATTGAAAGGAATTCTGCCCAATTTTGATGCACTATGTATACTGACCAGGGAGCTCGTGGCTATTCAAATCCCAGATGAAAATGGTCTTATCCAACCTATGCCATTTTAGCCAACAGCTGGGATCAAACCAGGGCTCTCCAGCAGTGACAGCTGGTGTCTCTATGGCTATGTCTACACTGGCAAGTTAGTTCAAATTAAGGAGGCTTAATTCGAACTAACTAAAGCCATGGCTAGATTAGGCTTTCGTTAGTTTGAATTAAGGGCTTCGTTAATTCGAACTAATAAGTTTGAATAGGACTTCTGAAGTAAGGCTTTAATTCGAACTAACTAGTTCAAATTAGCCAATGTGGCCATGTTAATTTGAACTAATTTCTTAGTTCGAACTAACCGGCCATTGAAATGAATGGGGATCGCCATTCATGGCCCTTGCTTAGTTCGAACTAACTTTTTCTAGTTCGAATTAAGCTAATTCGAACTAACTAAAATTAGTTTGAATTAGTTAGTTCGAACTAACTAATTGAAACTAATTTTAGCAAGTGTAGACATAGCCTATGACATTAAAGAAAAATCCAGGCTCTGTAATAGATGCATGTTCTCTGTAGACTGAGCACAGAAGGCAACACAGACCAGCAGGGTACAACAATATCTTGGTGTTCCTGCTAGGATCATGACGTTCTATTCCATACTTACTGGGTGCCTGTGATTTGGAGGAATAACTATTTTACCCCATGAAAGCTCATGCAATAAATTTGTTAGTCTTTAAAAGTGCCACAGGACTCCTTGTTTGTTTTGCTGACCTAGACTAACGTGGCTACACCTTTTGAACTAGTCAGGTTATAATAATTTGGAGGTGAATATCTGGCTCTCTGCCCTTCAAAAGAAAACATATTTCCACCCTTGGCCTAATGTTCAGGGACCAGATCCTCAGCTGGTGTAAATGAGTACAATTCCAATTAAGCCATTGCAAACCAGGTAAGGATCTAGTCGTAGGAATTTTCAAAAGGAAGCGGGATACAATCCTGGAAGAATCAAAGTTAAGGTCGCAGTGGCCTGCACTCTTCCAGCTAATGGAGAGCATTGCCCACCAGTGATCTTCCTCCCTTCCCATGCTTCTGAACTATTGATACAGCCCTTCTGTTTCAAGCCTATAATTACCTGCAAATATCTCAGCTGGTGTATATTCTGCAGGAGGCTCTGGAGAGGTGCTGGATGAAAGTTAATGAAGAGAGACGCACACATACTCCAGGCTTGATTTGGGATCATGTGTTATTAGAGTTAACAATGATGTCCAATTAAGAGCTATCCATTGCCAATCCGCACTGGTAATTTAAAACAGCAAAAATAAGCATTGAGTCATCTTGGACATTTTCAGAAAAATTAAGGGGAGTGATTATTTTATGCTTTAATTGCACATTGTTTTAAATGAGGGGAAAGACTTGAATGGATGTCAAACCCTCAAGGAGTTGGATTTCACGAGTAGTACTTTCTAGCACCTGTGGTTGGCTAGAAGACTCTCTGCCATCCCACCAAATGAAGTCCTGATCTCTGATATTCATGCCTTTGTCACTTCTTGGCTGGACTGCAGTAATGCAATAGATCTGTGCATATATATATAATTTCTCCCCTGGGGAGAGGATGAAAGAACAAACACAAGATAGGTGTTAATCACATTGCTAAATGCAACTGGAAGGTATACAAATACTTTGCTGAGGAGTGTGGAGCAGAAATCAGACCAGAATAGAAAGCTAAACATAGATGTAGCAGGAATAGCAAGGAAAGCTCTGAGCACCTCGGTGTTGTGACTTTGCTGCTCTTAGATGCTCAGCAGATGTTGGCCTGGTCCATCTGTCCATCCGTAAACGGAAGACCTGAAGTGCAAGAGAAATGCTACTGGTGACTAAGAAGAGATGCTCTTCTCTCAGAATTCATGCTAGAGGGTGCTGTCCAGCTGGAAGCATAGATTCCTGAAACAGATGTCCGCAGCACAAAATGGGTGCATCTCCACTTACAAGTTAGGTCAACTTAAAGAGGATTAAGTCAACCTAACTTACTCCCTGTCCACACTGGGCTTTTATTAAGTCAACTTAAGCTGTTCTTTAAGTCAACGTAAGGAAAATTTAAGTCGACTTAATAACACCTAGTTTTAGGTCAATTTAAGGCTGAAGTCGATTCCTTAAGTCGACCTAAACCAGTGTGGATGGGGATTAGCGCCTAAGTCGACCTTATTAAGTTGACTTAAAGTGTTAAGTCGACTTAATAAGATAGAAAAGGGGCTATGTCTACACCAGAAAAGTTAAGTTGACTTTTGTTAAGTTAACTTAATAAATTTGACTTTAAGTCAACTTAAAGTCGACCTCATTAAGTCGACTTAATAAAGTCGACTTAACTTTTCTAGTGTAGACATAGCCAGTGTGCAGTGACTGGTGTAGCTGGGTCCGAAAGCTCAGATTTGATTAAATTGATTCTTCTTCTTCTTCTTCAGCATTTGTCCTCATTGCAGAGCAGAGTTAAAGTTGTTCTGGTGCCTGACCTGTGACTCCTAGAGCTCAGCAGGTTTGGATTTCACTTCAGTTTAACCTTAACTCTGAATTTCCTGTTTGTAGTGCTTGTTTTTGGGACAACATCCACACAATATTGTTTATGCTTAAATTACTGCTCTGTCCTCTCAATCTTAACTTCATTTTAATGTAGGTTTTTGCCTGGGAATTCATGCTATATTTATTTTCCCTTTCATTTATTTTAACTTTCCCCTTCCCTTCCTCCTTTTTTTCATGTGGCTCTATATTTATTTTTCTCTCCAAGTACTATATTCAGTTTATTATTTCACTACATTCCCCCAATTTCATCTCATATTTTTTTTTAACAATTTCTGCTATATGTAAGAAGAACCCAGCAACATTTGAGTTTGAACTGAACCTTTGATCCCACCCAAGCTACAATACTGGTTTAAAAATGAAATACAATGGGAAGACCTAACCTTTCTTTTGTTAGCAAAAATTCCTCTGGACCAAGGCACCACTTGCCACAAAGGTCCTTGGAGCCATTTCTATTATAGAGTAGGAAATAAAAATGTGATGTGGTTGTCGTCGCTCATCTATCTACCATGCCGTGGTGAATAATGCAAGGAAACATATATGTATTTATACAGCAAATGGGAAAATACATTTCTTAAGATGAATGAGGCTGTTTTCAAGCTTGATGCAGCCAATAAAATAACTCAGTATCAAGAGAGAGGTTTATTTTGAAGTCTGGATGTGTCATAATATCAGCTCCCAACCAAAACTTCAAAATATAAATCAGAAAGCAGAACAAAGAAGAATGGACAGGACAGCAATAAGCATTGGACAAAGGTAGACACAGGATACATTTATAAAAAGCAAACAGAGTGTACTCCGGCTGTTTGGTGGGTATTAATGCACCAGATAGAGTCAAAAGACCATGTTTGTCCAGTTAAAGTTCTTCGGTAAAGTTGGATTATGATCATGGATTTCAGGACTAGCGCTGGGCAAATAATGGATTCTTTTGTCACTCGCAATTTTGAAAAGTTTAAAAAAAAATCATCTTGGGTTGGATCAAACCCAAAAATGTTCAAAAGTTTTGGAGAATTAAAAAGTAAAAAAAAAATAATTTTGTGTTAAACAAAACATTGTTTCATTTTCAAGAATTATTTTGACATTTTGAAATAAATAAATAAAAGGAAAGGAAATTTTTAAACAAAAATTATCTTTCAACTGAAAAAATATAAACCCTTTTTTGTCATTTTTCCCCCCAAATTGAACAATTTGGCAAAACTGACAAAATTCACAGCATGGTTTTGTGCAGAATCTGAATTTTTCCCCAAAGGAGTTTTGGGCCAAAATTTTTGCCAAGCCCTATTAACTGGCTGTTCCTTTTCCTTCCATGAGTTCTGTTCCCTACCCTATGTGGTGCAGTATCTTTGCCGTAACTGAGGAGTTCTCAGAAGAGCTCAAGTAGCGTGTGCCAAAACACAGCATTGTTTCAGAACAACCTGACTGACTGGTGTGACAGTGTGTTATGAGTGTGGTACAGGGAATCCTGATCATTGTCCCTGGCCCCAGCCAGCTTCTTCTGCCAGCCCCATGGCAAAAGTGTTGGTGTGGGAGTGCTGCATTATGTTGGTGCTGCAGTGGCCAGCCGTTACATTGGCTTTAGGCCCAATATCTAGCGCTCAAGTCACTGAGTTTTGCTTGATTCCACCAGAAGCCACACCATGGGCCTCATGCTAACTTCAACCTTGTTCCTAGACTGCTGGAGACTCTTGCTAATATTTAGGAAGCTGTTGGTGAATCTTACTAAAGTTCTGGGTTTTTATTAGAACTAGGCAGAAACTTGGGCTTTCCCCCTTCGCCCCCACCCTCCACTTTTTGTCAAAAAACCAAAGAACTGAAAAAATCATTTTTTGGCCAAATTAGATTTGTTTTTGGGTTGTCAGTTTTCCAGTGAAAAACATTCTGAAAATAACAAAGCCTTTCTGAGAAAACCGTCATTATGCTGAAAACCTAATTTTCCATACAAAAATCTTTTGAGGGAAAATTTTCAACAAGCCCTGGTTTTCAGACCTATATTTCGTCCAGCCAGCTCTAACTGAAGTGTGCTGCCACAATATTGCTTGGTGATTGATAGATTTCTTTACATGTAGTATACAATGGTATATTTACACTACATTGGCTACAGCTGTACACCTGTGTGCACAATGCTACATTTATGCCATTGCAGTGCGTAGAATATGCGTAGATGCTTTCTATGCTGACAAAAGGGGTTTTTCTGTTGATGAAGTTAATTCACTTCTTCCAGAGATGGCAGCTCCATTGACCTAGCTGTGCCTACACCAGGGGTTACGTGATCTATATTGCACAGGCTGTGAAATTTTTCATAGTCCTAAGCAATGTAGCTAGGTCGATCTAAAATTTCAGGCATAGACTAGGCCTGTGTCTTTATGGCCCTTTGAGATTCCAGCACAGGATTATTGCTATTATTTACCTGTGCTGTCATCTAATTAAGAAGCTTGGATGCAGCTTGAAGTAAAAGGGCAGAACAGATAGGTAAATTCTAGGAATCAGGAGACTGAAAAGACCCTGCTAGATCCTACAGTTTAGCTTCCTGTCAGTGCAAGATTACTCTCCTCATTGTTCATTTACTAATATTTTGCCCAATTTGGCAATGGGACTTCTACCATTTTCCTTGGTTAGGGGTAGCAGGTATGGAAATCAAGCTGAGCAAGAGTCTGAGAGACACAATGGCAGGGAAGCACAGAGAGACTGTTCGAGGCATGGAGCTGACAGCTTAAACTGTACAATGTGGTTTTATAAATCACACATGCCACAGAATCCCTGAGGCGTTGGGATTTATCTTCAGCTGATGGGGGCACAGGGGGATCATCACTCAGTCATTCCTTTCCTTGTGAGTGAGCCAAGGAACCAGATTGATCACCCTTGTCGTCCATGAAGCTAACGTCCATATCCTCCATATTGCCAAGGCATGTTGGTCAAGAACTGTACTATATGCGCCTGATGCAATACCTGCCACAAACAAAACGCCATATGCTGGAGTTCATGAGTGGGATTCCCAGTTATAATGCACCGTATGTTGTTATTCACATCTGTTCAGAGTGGATACCTAATGGTATTGAGGGCAACACATCATGTGTACCTTGTATGGGTGTGAATGATGACACAAATATGAGGTAGTGAGGAATTGGGTCCATGAGGAGGGGAGGGAAAGAGATCAAAGAATAAAATGAAGACATGAGAAAAAACAAGAAAAGGAGTGAGAGGGGGACTTGAGAAAGAGCTGATCAAGGAAGGTAGGAAAAGAGGGCGTAAAATAAGAGAAAGATCAATAGAGCTGCTAAGAATATTTTCACTGAAATAATGTATTGCCCAGTGTGGGTCATCAGTGAGGGAAAGTTGCTGTTTGCTGAGTTGTGTGAAACCAAAATGAGCTGGGGATCTTAGTTCATAAACAGTGAATGTGTGTCCACCTCAGCAGAGACACACAGGCTTGACCAAGCCTAGGACACTGGACTCCCATCTCACCAGTAGAGTGAAGCCTCCAGATCGATTATGATTGGCACTGGTCAGATGATGAGTGTGGAGGGAAGTTTGCCCTGTCTCTGACAGTGCTAGATCTGCTCTGGGATAGTGAGAGCGAGCCAAGGCTGAGACTCCAGCACCTTTCCATGGGAGGTTATCTGCAAATGTGTGCTCTGCCCTTGTCCACTCACACATCTGGGCAGAGTTGCAGTGGGCAGCAGTCACTGTTACTCCCCTGACATCTTCCAGAACAGTATGCTACCTGGGTTCCTCCAGTCAGTGCCATCCTACACTGAGGCTCATTTGTTGAGCCTCTGACCTTCCATGCTGCCATGCATTTTTGCTTTGCTCTTTTGTAGTTGACCTTGTTTTCTTTTTTGGCCCCTACCTTCTCTCTGGAAGGTGGCCATTGAGGTCACAATGGGTGGGCCTTTTCAGGGGCTTCTCTCCAGCTGAGGGCAGATAGACACAGCACCATTCACCAGCAGTGAGGAGGAGAGAGGCTGGGGAAAGTGGAAAATCAACAGCAGGCTCCTACACAGACAGTCACCGGGGCCAATCGTGCCAGGTGCCAGTTGTGGGGTGCTCTCAGTACCCTCTGAAATCAGAGGAGTTGAGGGTGCTCAGCCTCTGTAGGATCAGACTCTGTTTTCTGGGTATTCATTTATTTTGATGGCTTTGGTGTTAAGTGACAGCTTCTGGTGAGCAGCAATGCACCACTCAGAGAACAAGGGGAAAGCAAAGAGAGAAACCAGTCATTGTTGGATCCAGACAGAGGAAGGAGTGTGGCGACACGCAGCCAGGCAGCTATCCAGCTGGCAGGGCTGCACAGAGTGTGAGAGAACAAAAGAAGGGACCAAAGAAGAGTGGAGATTTGGGGGAGACACAGCCTGGTGGAATTCCTTCTGCCCATCAGAATCTAGCTGGCCCTCCCCTCACCAGCCAGCACTGGAGGAATGAAGGCCTCAAGGTGACCTTGGTGTTCCCACTGGCTCTTGCCCAATGCCTCAGGACGTATGGGAGCCTTCTCTGGGCATAGATAGAAAGGAACTTGCCTCTCCTTGCAGCTGAACAGCAGCTGTGAAGCACTAACCTGTGCACTACGGAGTGGGAGCAGTAAATACTGCCCTCACCAAGGGTGGGCTCTGAAGGTGGGGTGGGAGAGGGGGCCCTGACTAGTTGAGGGGTGCAGACCTGTCAAGAGAAACTTGGGACCCTAGTACATCATGTTTACAGGTGCCCACTCCTTCCTATTTCACTGTGTTTACACAGAAGTTACAGAGGCCTGGCTGACCTCAATGCTCCAGTACAATTGTGCCCCCCACGTTGCCCCCTCTCTCATCAGTCCTGGGGGTGGGGCCCCAACCTATTGGGGTTTGCAAGTGGCAGGGGGGCTGTTGCCTGTTTGGAGCATGGTGGCAGGAGAGGGGCCTTGACCTGTCGGGAGTAGGAATAGAGGCTCTTACTTGTAGAAAGGACATCTCAAGTAGCAGACAGATGAAAAGGCAGGAGACTATCATAAAGCAAAGAGGACAGGAGCGTTCAGGGAAATAAATGTAAATGTGCTCCCCATGGGAAAGCTGGGGCGGTCAGTGTTATTCAGTGTATTCATCTTCTCTGCACTGGCTTTTATCTTTGTCACGGTATCTGGATTGCTAGTCACAACAAATTTGTCTTCCTCCAGATGTCTCACTTACAGGGACGGCTTTATTCCCAATAATTTTCAGATGTTCTCTCCTTATGATTTCTCTCTCTTCGGTATTTATCTCATTTCTCCCAATTGTACCTTTGCCTCCAAGAAACCTCCTATATCTTAGAATTCCTCTCTCTCTAGTCCAAATACATCTTCTTTTCAGCTTTACTTCAGTACTTGTCTTTTTTTCCCCATGTAGGTTTTACTCTCAGGATTTATCTTCCTTATTCCCAAAACCTGCTTCAGAAACCACCACTTTTGTTGTTTCCTGCTCAGTCTTTTTGTTTAATAGTTAACAGCATCTATATTTATCAAGTTTCCCTACAAGTTGGGCTTTGAGAGTGGTGGTGTGCAAGGTTAGAGCTGGTGAGCCCGGATGCCTGGATTCTTTTCATGGATCTGCCACTGACTCCTTGTGACACCATAGGTAAGTCACATGGGGATAGATTTTCCAAAGGTTGAAAGGTTACCCCCCATTTAGGACCTAAACAAGGGGTCAGAGTCCCTTGGAAACAAGCATTTTGGACTCTATCTTCTTCAGAAAACCTAGTCCTAAGGACCTCATTGCCAAAAGTGCAGCTCCAGCTGAAGTTGTGGATGCTCACTGCCCCCAAACATTGAGGCCCTTTGTATTTCTGTGCCTTTATTCCTCCCTTTTGTCCAACAGAGGGAGCTAATAATACCCTAGGGTGAGGTCTCAAACACACAGCCCATGGGTGGAGCTCCCTCCTGCGGCCCGCGACAAGACCTGGAGTTCAGGAGCTCCCACCCCTTGCCAGCTTTTCAAGTGGCTGCGCCCCTGCCGGCTGCAGCCAGCCTGCGGCCGCCCGCCTCCCACCCAGGATCCTGCAGATGACGGCACGTCGGCAGCACTTCCTTCTGAGCCGCGTCCCCTGCCCCCTCCCTCTAGGGGCCTCGGCAGCCACTGCTGGGCAGCTGGGGAGAAGCCAACCACTGCAGGGGCATTGCTGCCCCCCAAATGGGCTCGGGGCCTGGACCCGAGTCCACCCCTGGGCCTGATTCGGCCGCCAGGGAGGGGCCTGATCCTGCTGCCACCAGCCTGTGGCCCAGACCCAAATTGCCAGTTGGCCACCATCGTTTCTTTTTCTCCTTTCTCTTCCTTCCATCTCTCTTTCTTTCTTCCTTTCTTTTTCTCTCTCTCTTTTTTCTGTCCTTCTTTCCTTCCTTCCTTCCTTCCTTCTCTTCCTTCCTTCTTTTAAAAAAAAAAAACACTTTTAAAAAATTTAATTTTAATTAAAAACTTTTTAAAAAGGTTTTTTAGAAACCCTTTCTAAAATTAAATTTCAATTAAAAACCCATTCAAATTCAATAAATTAAACCCAATAAATTAATTTTATTTAAATCACTTTGAATTCAATTAATTCATTCTTAATTTAATTTTAATTAAATAAACTGGTGGCCCATCAGGGTTTTAAAAACTGTTGTATGAAAAAGTTTCAGTGATGAGGCCCTCAGGCCAATATCCTAGTCCTCATGTGTCCCTCGTGCTGAATTGAGTTTGAGACCCCTGCCCTAGGGTAAGGAGAGGATTGTGGGATAGGTACTTTAGCGAGGGTACTCAACACAGCACAGGGGTGTCTTGAGATTTAATTAATTAATATTAGGGAGTGCTTTGACACCTTCGGAGAAAAGGCCTTATAGAAGAGCAGCATATAGGTGAAAGGGCCCTTCCTGGGCTAGAAGTTCTTGTCACGCTGGAGGACCTCACAGATGCTCACTTGCTGTTCTGCCTTGTCTCTCCATCACCTCAGAGTCACAAGGGCTATGTCTACACTTGTTCAAATAAATCAACTTAAGAAAGTTGACTTTAAGTCGACCTTGTTAAGTCGACTTAGCATGTCCACACTGTAAATTTAGGTCGACTTAAAGTCGACCTTGCCAAATCAACTTAGAGCGTCCACACTGGACGCCTAAGTTGACTTGTAGGGGCTAGGTAGACCTGGGAGTGGTGCATGGTGGGAAGGGGGGCCCTTCAAAAGTGCCAGGGAGATCAGCATTTTCCCCATTGTACCGAAGTACATGGGGGCTGAGCAGGACAGAGACAGGGGCAGAATATAAGAGCGAGGTGGGCACAGTGGTTAAAGTATAATTTGACGGGCCCTGGAGCCCTCCTAATCTCCAGGCCCCCTTCCTGTATTGTCTGGGCCCCCTTCATGCATGTGTGGGCCCCAGCCCAGGTTGGTATTTGCAACCACTTCTCAGTACCACATGCATCAGTTTTTGTTCCATAAAAATATTTATAATTTTATATGGCATTTATGTCTATAGAAATTATTGTCACAAACTATCAAACACTGCATAACACAATAAGTATTATGATTAACAATGGTGGGGCGTAGGACCTGCCAGCATCCAGGGCAGGGCAGAACATGTGTTCTGCCAGATTTTTCTATTTTTAGGGGCCCTGGAACTCTGGTCCCTCAAATTTGTGGGCCCCAGAACTGTGTTCCGGTGCATTCCCCCTTACTTTAACCCCTGGGTGGGCAGGGCCGTGTCCTGCTCTGTGCGTGGGGATGCCAGGCTCTGGCTGTGCCAGGCACCCTGGGAGGGAGGTCAGTGGGGGAGCCCTGGGGACCCTTAAAGTCGACTTAGGGCTAAGCCCCATCTACACTGGCTTAAGTCAACTTAATAAAGTTGATTTAGCCAGTAAGTCGAAGTAAGACTAGGTTTTATTAAGTCACCTTTAATTTTCCTTAAGTTGATTTAAGCAGCAGCTTAAGTCAATTTAAGGAAACTGTAGTGTAGATGCAGAGTAAATTAAGTTGACTTAAGCAGGCTTAAGTCGACTTAATTTACAAGTGTAGACACACCCAAGGTGACACACTCACCCAGGACTGCAGTAGTTGTGACCTGCCATAACACTGGTTGGTGATATTTGATGGGGATGAAGGATGTGGCTAGGTCAGAGGTAGGATGAAGGTAAATGTATTTTGTTCAGATTTAATATTCTCCGTATTCCCAGCGGGCCAGGTTCCCATGTCCTTCAGTATAAAGAGTACACTGAGGAGCTGTCCCAGCCATTTTATTTCATTAAATGAATTTCATGCTGGATTGACAATCATGAGATTAAACTCCTCTCATTATCCAAAGAACAGGGACAGCCTCAGTGCCATGAGAGCTGACAACCATGTTCCACCCATTTTTTTTTTTCTGATGGAAAATTGGGGTTTTCAACTAAACAAACATTTTCATAGAAAGTCACTCCATTCCTCAACTACCTTTGATTCTTTTTTTTTTTTTTTTTTTGAAAGTCTGAAAACAGAACATTTTTGGTTGAAAACTGAAAATATTTCAGCAGGTTTTGGTCTAAACTTTTGGATTTTTGGAAATTTTTGGCCAAAAAAAAAAAAAAAGTTCCGATTTTTGGTAGAAAATTTTCAGTTTGGGGGAAATTTCAACAAAAACAAAACAAAAATGTAATTGTTGTCAATTTTCCACAGATTGGCCCCTCCCCAGCTTCATACACATATATTTCCCAATCAGCTCTGAGTGCAAGTGTCCCTAACTCTATCCCATCAAAGTGGCCGAACATGGTCCTTAAGGGGCCACCTAGAGATGCTCAGAGCTGGAAAGTCACCACAGCCCATTCAGCCAGCCACTCAGAGATGGCCAGTCATGATGATGCCCTGCATAATATGCACACTTGCCTAAAGCAATCTGCACTCCTTTATTTTTCTTCACTGATGATGGTGGAGCTTTGGAAGCAAAATCTACCTAGAAGCTGTGGAGCAGCTGCTCTGTATATATGTACCAGCAGGAATAGCCTGTCTAGCTGTGTCAGCCCCATCACTTACACCCTCTGACAGTGTCTTGGCTGCAGTGACATGACACATTGTGCAATTTAAAGCATGATGTTTTTTCTGGAAAGTGCACGGGGGCAGGAGAGGGAGGGAGGGAGGAAATGCGGTGCAGGCAGAAAACAAAATGATCACCACATTCACTCCACCCCAAGCTGACCTGCCACAGACCCTCAAGCCTTGTTTTTATCTTTTTAAGAGATTACTTTGCTCTTGTTCCAGAAAATGGTGCCATATCACTTCTCCATTCTCCGTCACCTTCATGTGCTTCCTCTCCATGTTGCAGTGTAATTCAAAATTGCCCTCTGGTAACTCTCCATAGACTCTCTCTGCTGTATTTCTCTGACCTTAAATTCCCTCTTCCTCTCCACCTCCTCTTTGAAATGTTCCTCCAAGTGCATGCCAGCACTGAGTACTTCTATCTGGCCAATCCTGGCAGTGAGGAGACAGTTCTGGGGCCCCATGAGTAGGGCTTGACAGACCATAGAAATATCCCCCACATTATTCTGGGGCTAGTGCAATGTTTCAACATAAGAACATTCCCAAAGGTGTCATGAGATAAGGCTGCCTTGTGACTTGAGATGAGATGCAACTGTGCCCACAATATCACAGCACAAGACGTTGGCAGTGTGATGCATTTCGACTGATGCAGTAAATGGAAAAAAGTAGGTGCTTTCTGTTTGCAGAGAGCAAGTGCATGGCTCCCTACTTTATCTTGAGTTCTCCCCCACTCCCTCCCCCCGCTCCATTTCCCTGTGCTACTTCTAAACCTAGAGGGAAACCAGATTTTCCATTTTGTGGGGAATTCTGTGATTTTGAAAAAAATTCCATTTTGAAACAGAATGAGAACCAAACATTTTGAATTTCCTGTGATACAAAATTCCTAATGAAAAAAAGTCTTTTGGGGTTGATCAAAGTATTTTATATCCATAAGATCAAAACACACTGTTCTGATTTCAACCCTTAAAAAACATAAATATGTTTTTATATTAAAAAAAATGGATTTCATTTTGAAATAAAAAAATCAAAAATAGAAATGAACTCCACTCCTAACACCATGATCTGAAGTGTCCCTAGGCTGTGTTTCTAGAAGTTGGATTGCAACAGGGGATGGATCACTTGATGATTACCTTTTCTGTTCATTCCCTCTGGAGCACTTGGCCCATGTCAGAAGACAGGCTTTGGGGCTAGATGAATCATTGGTCTGACACAGTCTGACTGTTCTGATCAAAATATTCCATTCCCAATATGAAAAAAAATGGAACATGTTAATATTATCAAAAACTTAATTTCATTATTTTCTAACAAAATATTGTCAAAATCGACACTTTTCTAAATATTTTGAATTCACCAAAAATGGCATGTGTCATCAAAAATCCTTTCTGACAAAACATTTCTGGTCAATTCTAACTGATTACTGTCGGCGGGCTTGATCCTGCAAGGTGCTTAACATCCTGGCCCCAACAGGCAATCTAGGAAAACACCTAAGTGCATGCTTTACTTTGAATTACTGGAACTACTAATATGCTCAGTTAGCCAAGTGTTTATCTGCTCTTCTGGATCACATCCGGAGTGCTCAGTTTATCCTGTATGATTGCTACCTGCTGCTGTAATTTGTAACCTTCATAGTTTAGTTTTGTCTCCCTATATTCCCGCGACAGCAAGCAACTGCCACTGGTAATAGATAAACTCCGAGCCATGCAACATTCCTCAAGAAGCAGGGATGAAACGACCTGAGTTTTTCTGGAACTTTGGCGGTCTCCAGAGCCTTGTGTTGAAATAAGAACAGTTTGCATCTCTACCACGCTTTCCCTGTGAATCTCTCAAAAGGGTTTCCAGGTGCTAATACCTGAAACCCCACAAAACGTCTGGGAGATAACCATTATTACTATTATATTATATAACTATTATTATCCCCATTGTACAGTTAGGGGAAACTGAGTCATATAGCATTGAAGGGGCTTGTTCAAGTTCAGTAAGGATACTACTGAGTTAGAAACCCTGATCTCTTGACCATCCCATTTGGGAGCTCTAACTCTGCTTCCCCATTAAAAGCAAAGCAGGACTTTTGCTGGCTTTGGTTCCTCATGGGTTTTCAGAAGCTGTTTTCCTGTCATAATGAGATGGAAGATTACTTATTAGAAGGCAGGTCTTCTTGGATGGAAGTGACTTTATAGATGCATATTCAATGCACATAGTTTAGTGATGCTAGCCAGTTTTCATAATGGGTTTTGCCTTAATCCTCTTGGATTCAAACTTAACATGAAACTCAAAGGTCCCTATTCCCTGTTCTGCCCCTGTTCCCTTTGATGCAGGAAAACACCTGAAGGTGTAGGGGTGGGAGAACACCACTCTAAGGCACCCTTCACTCTACCCAAGCTGGGCTCAGATGAGGACCTCGCTGTGTCTGTAGTGTAATTTATAGCTTTCGTCTTGCTCTAATGCAAAACTGCCTATAGCTCCCACCTCACCTCTTTCCCCATGGTCCCCCGTGCTGGACTGCTAGGTTGGATGGTGAAGAAGTGTTTGGGATTCCATTTGTGCTAGATTCCCCATTGGCTGGATCCTCTGGCTTTCTGATCTTTTAAGCAGCATGAGCACGTAGCTCCCAGCCCCTCTTCTGGCTCTTCCACACGGGGCTGAATCCACCCAAGTGAACTCCAAAGGCAAAGCAAATTCTGTTTTTCTTTTTGTGGAGCTTCTTTATTTACTGAAATTTCTGAGGAGCCCTAAAGACAAGGCTGTCACTACAAATCCCTGGGGAGGCTCAACACGTCACAGTGCAACATCTCCTCTTGCTAGCTGCCTTGGAAGATATTGCCAGCTAGCTGGGCACAAATTCCTGTTCATCACAGAGCTCTCCAAGGCTAGTTTTAGGTGTTTCCTCTTATTTGCACCCTTCATTTCTTCACTCTCATTAAATTAAACTCTGGCTTGATTTTCCTTTTTATCTTTTTTTTCTTTTTCACAAAACTCAGCTTCCTGGGAAACCTTTCAAAAGTTACACATAGAGATGAAATGAAATATATGTTACTGCTGCTGAGCTGCCCCTCTGCATTATGGGAGATGGACAATGGAAATTAATGTGTACTGCAGATGCCTTGGTTCATGCCCTTTTTATTTAAAGCCTGAGGGAGGCTGAGAGTAAGGAAGGGGTGTTAATAACTTTTATTAGCCCTCCTGTGTTTTTATTTTCAGGAAAGGAGGCCATCTCCCTTTTTTGATGGTTGGATCTTTCTGAACTCCCTGATAATAAATTCATTCCTTTGCCAAGATAGATAGATAGATATTTTTTTTAAAAACCCTAACTCTTCTGATATGTTAAGCAGCCTTCCCTCTCATCATCTGAAACTCATCTCTGGTTGAAGTTTAGGCCTGTTTCACTGTTAATTTCACTGCAGCCACCTTAAAGAAATTCCTATTAAAGAGTCCAAACTCCTGGAATAATAAGCAATGCTTCCTGTGTGTATACCAGAACAAAAAGAAGGCAGAAATAGAGGCATTCTGATGGCAAAGGTTCCCTGATGAAGAGGTAGCCCCATTAAAAGAAGAAGCATGGGCACTCATGAATATATTTTCTGCATTATGCAGGGGGAACAGGTATCCAGAATCCTGGGGTTTTACCCCACTGCATCATTGCTAGAATACATTTGAATACTGTAGCACCTGGAGGCTGAAACCACAAAATTTCCTCTTTGTGTTGAGTGCTATACAGACTTTATAAGGGGCAGTCTGTGCTGCAAGGCACTTAGATTTCCAGTAGACAAAATGTAGGGAGGAGAAACAGAGGCACAGGTAGATGGAGGGACTTTGACAAGGCCATCTGGTCCCTCAGTGGTAGAGCCAGAAATAGAACTAGCAATGTTGCTATCATTACTTGTACCATGCTTTTGGGCAAACCATTCAGCTTCCCTGTGCCTCTTTCCCCCTCTCTGTTAGATGAAAATAACAATCGCTCACCTCCCAGGTGGTGCTCCAAGGCTGAATTCATTCCTCTTTGCAAAGTGCTTTAAGCTCCTCTGATAGATGGTGCTACAGAAAGGCAGGGAAACAGCAGAACCCCTGAATTTTGCTCAGAGCACTGCACTTCTGCCCCTTTCCATTAGGGCTCAATGTCATATACTGGAAACTTAAATCTGGGATCAGGTATCCACCCCATACAAGACTAGAAGGGGTTAAGGGGGCTCTGGTAGACCAATTAACTCCATGGACTGCACCTGGAGGAAAAGCCAGGGAATCAGGGATTGATTACAAGCAGGCTCATCTGGGGGCTGCTGAGAGATAATCTGCAGTCACTTCTTGAGGGAAGGGAACTGTGTATGGAGGCTATAGAAAAAAGTAGTCCATGGTTGCTCCCTGGGAGGGAGGGATTAAAAAGCTGACAAATCCAGGGGGTACCAATGTATACAGGAGCCCAGGGAGTAAGCAGCAAGATTGGGGACTGAACTGACCTTGGCACTGTGTTGCAGGGTTCCTGGAGTAGATGACAGACCTGGGTTCTCCTGCCTGCCATTAGAGAAGTGGCACTGGAGTAGCAGTGAACTGGAAGACTGCCCTGGTTACTGTTGTACTGACAGAAAAACTGAAGGGCTGTGTAACCTTCGGGTGGGCCAAAATTCATTCAGTTGCCCTTCTCCAGTGCCCCACAGAAATCAATCCCAACCCCTGTGGAGAAAAGCAGCTGGAGACCCAGGATCCAGTCTGTACAGGACTCACGGCGAAGCTTGCTCAGAGCTACACTCACACATTAAAATACTACTACATTAAACATAACAATGAACTTTATTAACTACTAACTAAATGAACCTTAACCTAAGAAAACAAACTACAATTAACCAAGAACAATCCCTTGCATGAAAGATACCCAAGAGTCCCAAAGTCTGTGTGGAGTTCACCCAACTCTCAGCTACAGTCTCTGTTCCAGTGTGGAAGCTTGAGTGGCAAGAAATAGCTGTCCTCTTCTTCCTTTGCTGGGATCCTCTGTAGCATTACATGCAGGCTTTCTCTTCTCCTCTGCAACCAGCCCTCAGTCCCATATGCATGTCTGCAAGGTCTGTCGCAAATGACTCCTTTACATGTAGAAAACATTTTGTTCACTCCTGGCTCAGCTCCTCTCCAGAACACTGAGCACATGGTCTCCCCTCAAGGCAGCTCCTGCCTGCTGTCTGCTCAGGCTGCTGCTCTCCAGTCATCTGATTGACAACATCCCATCACACCAGCAGGGTACACTGTGGAGCATGCTCAAATTGCTACCACTCCCTGCTTCTGGAAGTTTCCAGTTGTGGGTCGCTAATCTGCCCAACAACAGTAACCCACCCTCAGCAGGTCTCTCAGAGATAGCCTTTTCAGGCATATGGGTTACACTGTACCCTGGAAAAGAGGGAATGCTGAGTGGCTGGGCCAGGAGGCTGAGTCACAAAGAGGATGCTGGAGTTCTAGGAGCAGGAGAGGGGCTGCAGATCAGAGAAAGGGGTGGTATGACAGCATGCGACTGCAGGAATGGGTTTTGACCTGGTGAACTAATGATCAGAATGGCCAGAGAAAGGTGCCAAACAAATGGTGAGTGGAGCACCTTGTCATAGGGCTATGTTTCTAAGGTATCTGAGTGGCTGTGATTCTAGGCACCCGTGTTAATATCCTACACACCAGTGCAATTATAGTTGTACAATATGGGCCTTGGGAGATTTCAACTGAAAGGGAATAACGTATTGGTCATTAATATCATTGTCTAATGCAGGAATTAATATTAAATGTGAAGTTATGAATTCTCTCTTTGTGATGTCACTAGAATACGTTTGGGAGCCATCAATCTACTTTAGGTGAAAATGATAAACAGGTCTGTGGGTTTGCTTCAACTTACATATTAACATTAAACAAAGCTGTGGAACTAAGCCATCAGGGTTCATCTTGATCCTGGTCTCCAAAGCCAGAGAATTAACATGGTCCCTGAACCCTAGAAAGACAATGGAGTCTGAAATCCCAGGAAGCCCTCCTGCTCTGTGAGACAGACGTTCCTTTGATGATATAAGGAACATGGAGAGAGACTGTCTCCTTTACCTTAGGAGACAAAGGAACCAAGTGACAAGCTCTCTGTGATGGATCCTGGCCAGGCTGGTTAGGAAAAACTGGACAGTGGGTGAGAGAAACTTTCTTGAACAAAGACTGTCTTGCTGGATTAAGTTTTAATCTTTTAGAGGCATGTTTTCACTTTTATTTGCTTGTAACCATTTTTATCTTTACCTTGCTACTTGTATTGCTTTTGTTAACAAACTGTTTTGTTTTTACTATGACAGCTCAATGCTGTGTTTGAAGGGAAGGAAGTGTTTACCCCAGTTAAGTTATAGGCTGTAATGTATCGGGTCTTTAAAAGGGCAGAAAACTTAAAATCTTCAGTGAATGAACAGTGATAAAAAAGGACTGAGCTTTGCAGCAAAACATCATGGAGGAGCTTTGAGGCTGACGTTCCCTGATTACCACCAGCTTGGTGAGGTCTGGGTTGGGATAGCCTTGAGGAGTTGGCTAATTTCAGTGGGAGAAAAGCATTGAAATCCCTCTATGAATCCCATCCTATATTTCTTTGAGAAAGGGGAGAGGGGTAAATTTTAAGGATCAGATTTTTGGGCCTGAGTATCAAATTCACTTAACTTACAAAAAATTATCATTAAAACTACCTAACCCAAACAAAATGGCCGACCTTCCCACAGGCAGAGAACCCCTTTTCCTTCAAAACAAACCTGGGATCCTTTTCATTACAGAGGAGAAAAAAAGAAAAGGCATCAGCACTGGAAAGAACTTGACTTGCAGACGCTGTGCTCCCTATTTATTATTACCACAGAATTGCGGTGAGACTAATGAAATGGCAATTGGAGGGAACACAATGGGCTATTTCTGAAAATACTGCTGGCTGCACTGTGGGGTGCACAATAGAAACTCAAGCATAAGGGAAGGGCCATTATGTTGCTAACCTTGCTGTTGTCCTCTCATAATTATTAGCTTTGGAGGAGTGGAGGAGAATGCTCTTTCATTTGCCAGGCTGTGAAATAAAGGGGTTGGGAGGAGTTTTCATGGACCAGGAGAGGTGAGGTTTGGGGGGCTATCAGGAGGCTGCAAGCCCTAGAGCCTGAGGTGTTCTCAGGCTATTCCAAAGGACTGGGGAATGAGAAGACCCCCACTCCTAAGACAGCAGTTCCTAAACCTTTTCCCTGTGTGATCCAATTTTCAGATGTGTTGTTCTCACTACCAGAGATGGTTTGGAAGTTGCAGTTTAAAAACGATGACCTTCTTGCACTGTGACCCCACACACAGTGTGCGTGTGAGGTCTCGCTGTATGGAGAAGCTGTTAGCCAAATGGCATCCTCTGCATGCTTGGGATTGCTGTGGCACCATCTGCTGATGAATCAACCCCACTTTGGAAGTGCTTCCTTAAGAGAACAGAGCACTGGGAAATCCTGAGAGGTGCATTCTAGAAATAGCATGGATTCTCTAGTCCAGCCCTCAAGTTCCCTTTGGAACAGGAAACCCAGGTCTCATCACCAACCTCAGTGGCTCGTATCCAGCCCTGGCTGAGTTTCTGGTTTGGAACCAAAGTGGGACTCAGCTGGGTTTGATGAGGGCAGCTCTGTGCCAGAGTCTCCCTCTCCACTCCGCATGAAGGCAATTGATGAATGGATTGCACACAGCAGCCAAACCAATTCAAGCCATGTCAGGGGGTAATGGAAGCTAAGTGACAGGACATCACTTCTCAAAGGCAAAAGCTGATGAGGACTGGATGAACAGTGATGCTGGTAGCTTGTGATGACCTACCAATTAACTTTAAATATTAATTCTTAGTTATCTAGTGGAGAACGCTGAGGGAGATGGGATTTGAGTGCTGCTGCTTTAAATCTGTAGCAGATATTCTGGTGGGGAGCTGGACTGGGGAGCCTTACCCATGGAGCACAAGGAGGGCTAGAGCAGCTGTTTTTTTCTCCTTCTAAAGTGGTTCAGTGTTTGAAGAAAACAGCTCTTTCTGAGTCATCTAGCTCCTTAGTACATAACACCACCACCTCCTCCTTCAGAGGGAAGTGCTGGAATCTTCAAATCAGACCCCCTGACATCACAAATGCTTGGCCTGTGCTGCCTGCCTGCCTCATCTTTAAATAACCCTTTGAGCCGGGGCCCTTCTGAAAGGAAGGTTAAAGGAGCTTAAAACACGGGTAGCACGATGTGTATCAAAGGCTTTTCTCTGCTCTGCAGGGATCACTATTCCATTCCCACTCTGGTCAGAATTAGCCACAGAAACATCTTTTCATTAAATGCACATTGAAGTTGGGGGGAAGGAAAGGAAGCAGAGGAAGGATCAGGTAAGTTATTCCTTCAGCCAAAGTTGTAATAGCCCCCACTGCCAAATGCCTCTCATGGAGCCTATTCCAGAAGGCATCCACAAGTCCTGTAAGAGATAGGGAACATCCCAGTTTGTCTTCATTTGGACCTATCTTCCCTATCTGTCTCTTTTTTTTGAGGTCTACTTTTATGGTCCCCAGCACTGAAAGTTCTGAACACCTCATAGTTTTTAGTGTATTTAGCTCAGGGTGGCAGGACACTGATATCATTCTCATTGTACTGATGGGGAATTGAGGCCCAGGTGGATAAAGGCCCAGATCCTCAAAGGTACTTAAACAGGGCCTAAAAGTGAGTTATCCAAGGAGTTGGTAGCAGGAAAGGAAGTGTAGCAGTCTTCTGAGTCCCAAGTGTGTCCCTTAAACTCTGGACCACACTTGTCTCAAGGGCACGGGCAGGGTACAAATGTGGATTTCTATGGGTATCTAGTCCTACAGCATCCTGAAGAGTGCCTGGTGCTGGCTAGCCCGATTTGGTTTATTATGGGGGTAGAGGAAGGGTCCCTCTCTGCTAGTGCTTTCACACAGCTCTGCAGCCAGTGTTCTCTGTGTGACTGAGCATGCCCCGAAAGGAAATCTCAGGCAGGGCCAAGGCACTGGAGACCAGCAAGACAAAGATGTACTTTTTAGCACACAGAGGTGTAGCTAGGGCTGGCTGCAAGTGCTGTCCTGTGAGCACCACTGGAGGATGTACCTTGTCCTGCCCTGTGTGGGAGGGATGTGGGGAAAGGCTTTTGCACCACATGGGAATGACAAATAATTATATTTGCAGCTGTCCAGAACATTTTAATTTGAGGAAAAACACTTTTTTTTTTTTTTTTTTTAAATGAAACTTTGTCCATGGTGTTTTGACCAGCTCCTCCAACGTAATTATGTGTAGGGCTGATTGTGCTAGAGATGGGCCATTTTACCTAAGAAGGAGCTAGCTAATTTAGTCAATAAATGAGAAGACCTTTGCTCTGACAGGACCTCAGCCCACCTGCATGCTCAAAAGACTGCAGATAAGGTTGTTTCCCTTTAATTTTCTTTCCTGTGCTCTCTAATTACTCTCAGGGGCCCCCATTGGTATAAAAATTGAACACCTGACAAATAAAAATATGTTCAGTCCTTATCCTGAAGGTACCAGAGCAGCAGATCATCTCAGGGTTCATTTATTCACAGAGCCCACTGGTGAAGGAGGGAAATATCGTTAGCCTTGTTTTGGATGTGAGGACACCAAGGCACAAAGAGATCAGGGCCATATTTTTCAAGTCTGCTCATCCTTTTAAAAAAAAATCCTCTTACAGAGGTAGATGTCATACTAAACCTTTGGTCTGACTCTTTAGTCTAGAAAAGGACGCTGCTTAATTTTTCTTCTCTCGACTCTTGATCCTCAGAAAACCTATCTCAGATGTAGGCTTTCTGATGCAAAGAAAATTTGCTTGGATTTAAATCACATACAACTTCTATATAAGGCTGGTCTATGCTGTGGGGGGATTTTGGCAGTAGTTGAAGGGAGATACACAAGTTATTTTAAGTATCTCCCTTCGATTGCCTACTTGCAGGGTCCCCACAGCTCTGAGTTGATGGGAAATGCCTTCCTGACGAATCAACAGTACGCTACTTGCTGGGTAGGTCTTAATAAATCGACCTCCAGCTAATTCTGGGTTCAACTGACTGTGTCCTTACAGATGCTCAATCAAACTCTCATGATCAATGCTACGTTATTGGAGGTGCTATTGACAGAGTAGCCTAGCGCATGTTGTACTGATCTGTCATATTATGAATTCATAATGAGGGTCTAGTACAGATCGCAAAGGCTTACAATGGCATATATTGTCACCCATTCTCAAACAGCATCCACTTTGAGCAGAGCTGCTGTGCCCTGGAAAGGATGAAGATATAACAGGAAGTGTTCAGCAGAGAATACAGTACTTAGATGGGAAGCTCTTTGGGGCAGGGACTTTTCATAGAATCATAGAATAATAGGGTTGGAAGGGACCTCACGAGGTCATCTAGTCCAACCCCCTGCTAAAAAGCAGGACCTCTCCCCCTAAATCAAATTTTGTTTTGTTCTGTCTTTAAACAGTACCTAGCACAGTGGAGTGGTGCCCCGCTCCATGACTGGGCTCCTAGGTGCTAACATAATACAAATAATAACAAGAATATATGGGGCAGATTGGGTTAGCTGCAGGGGCAGCTTAAACTTTGAGGCACCTGATTCGGGGTGGAATCAAAGAAGTGGTCTGATTTTCAGAAACCCCATTCCTGCACGTAGGGCAGGGAGTTCAAGGTAAACTAGACCATTTTTGCAGATTGGCCTCATCCCCTATTTTGGAGTAGACAGGGTCCTATTCAACCCAGTTCTGTTACAGAAGCCTCAGGGCTGCTCTGACTTGTGCTTTTCTTTCCATAGTTCTCTTTGGGCCCTGAAAAGCAAAGAACAGCCATAGCGTGGTGAGATTCAGGCGCATCTACTGTCCTTATATTCGTGTAATCTGCCACCTAAACTGGTAGTGGGGAATAGGATTGGTATACATAGCTTTTCAATGGCCTATCTCCCTATCCACTCCCTTTAAGGATGTTTGATATTGCCCGGGTGGATAAATATAGGAGTTTTAGCACACCAGAGAATCAGGCCGTTTGTGTATCTGTAACTTAATGGGGAAAGTGAAGGTCTAGAAGGACATTGCTACATCTTGACAGCTTTTCGGTGCTAAATTTAAATGATTGCTATCAGAACTCTATCATAGCATCATGCTGGTGTGGAGCTAGAAATATGGCTTGAGACACTTCTGTTATAAGCCTGTCTTCAGGCATATCACACTAGAGATGGTCAGAAAGAAAAAAAGAATCACACTTCCTAATATGTGAAAATTTTTATGGAGAAAAACAGTGAGTTCATGTCCCTGCGCTCTGAGTCATAGTCCTCATTGTTCATGAACGTCTGCAGGATTGCTGGGTGCTCATGGAAAAAAATTGCCAATCCCCAAAGTTTTGGGCATTGTATGGTGACTTGTCCAGAAATTGATAAGTCAGTTATTCATCAGGTGTAATTCTCCAAGTTAAAAAATTTCAGCGGTCCAATTAGAAAGCCCAAACACTCTGAGTGACTTTGAGGGCCAGTCAGGGAACAGGTGCAGTGCCCTGTGTTAGGTAACCAATGACATGAAATGAATACCAAATAATGACCAACTGAAGTGAAAAGTGGGAACCCTCTTTAATGCCGAAACAGTTCATTCAAACAATTCGGCAAATCCTTACTAATAATGAATTCAAATTGAGACTGAATGTATGGGATTAGATTATCAGTGCCTATGGACCCATACAGGATTAATAGGGTTGTTAACTCTCCAGAATTGTCCTGACATGATCAGGAGTGAAAGACAAATCTTGAATTAAAGATTGTCATGTGATGAAACCTCCAGGAGTATGTCTGACCTAAACTGGCAGCCCTATCAAGGGAGAACAAGATTAAACAGGACTGCATGCCCACTTATTCCTCTCCCTAGCAGCAGATAGGCAGGGAATGTGCATCCTCTTGACTCCACCCACCAGCACATCTCTTATTGGCCAGAAGCAAACGACTACCCAGTGATGAAGCAGGAGAGGAACTTTCCGTTGATGATGATGATAATTCATCAATAATAAATTAAGTATCAGAAGGGCATCAATTTTGCAAAGCCAGATTTAAAGTGAATTTGCAATGGGTAGATCATTAACTAGAGAGGCCCCATTTAATTATGGCTGCAGGGCTTGCTGTCACATCCTAGATCAGCACCATAATGTTCTCTTAATACAGACAAGATTCCTGCGGCTTTCATCCATGTAGTGGTGTTGTTGTTGTATTTTTGACTGTATTCCCATCTCTAGTCACCTCTCCAATCCAGGCCTTTCATTCATGTGTTTTTTTTTTTTTTTTTTTTTTCCCAAATGGATTTGAATTTTGGAAGCTATTCTAGGCTTATTTGATTAAATCCAGCTTTGGAGCCAAATCCAAAACACTGACCCATTGGCATAATTAACCAAAGATTAACATCTGTTTATACTTTACTCCTCTTTCAATCTGTTTTGACCGTGACAGGGTGTGATGTCTCAGTTGCATACCTCCAAAACTCAAATGACCCAGTCCATGTTAAGCAATGCAAAAATATAAGCAATATCTACCCCACCGGGATGCTTAGCTGAAAATGCTGTAAAAGCTGAAGCAGGAGTCATTTTTCTAACTTCTCAGCATGATGGGGGTTCCAATAATAATGGCACATAGATCCCAACTTTGCCTGATTCTCCTCTCGTTAACTTGAGGGACATCTGCAGCAAATTCATTACATTCAAGGAATGACACTGTTGTAGAGGAGAATGGGGCTCCCTGGATTGAGTTTTCTGGAAACAAAATTCCAGGCCATGATTTCTTGCAGCATCAAAACCATCTTCTTGGTTTTGCCCAGCTCTGAAACCATTTTCTGACCACTTTTCCTCATCTTGACCAGACACTGGAACATTATGACCTTCTATTTGGAGTTGGGCAAACTCTGAGTAAAAAACTTTTCCCACAAAGAAATGGAATTTGATAACACCAGTACTTATCACAAATTTGTGTCGATTTAACTGAATTGTGTATTTAAAAAAAAAAAATTCCAAATTTGAAAGTTTTGATTTAACATTTTTAAAAGGAATCATTTCAATTTTTCAATTCAAAATGACTTTTTTTTTCCATTTTACTTTTTAAAAAGTTAACATTTGACATAAAAACTAGCGTTTTGTTTTGAGTTAAATAAAACATTTGCTTCAACCTGAAAAGATTGTTGTTTTGGTTTAGTTTTCAGTCTGCTGTCAATTAAAACAAAATCAAACAAACATTTTATGTTGTGCCAAAGCAATTTATTTTTGCCCCAAAATTTCGGAACTGTTAGTGAACTGAAAAATCAGTTATTTGGGCAGTTCTAGTCCCAATGTCTGGCAGAAGACATGTCAGTTTGGATTTTGCAAACCCCAAACCTACTTGACAGGGGTTTGCTACAATTCAAACCTACTGCACCCCTTTTTATCCTTGTCTTTACATCAGACAGACACGATCTGTCTTGCATGTTCCCTGGAGTTATCCCCAGGATCTCAAATACAATTCTGTTCAACCTTTCCTTAAGTGGCCATCTCTGCTGCTAAGCAATTATGTTTGGCTGCTCCCCAGGGGAGTCACTTTAGACAGTTTCCGCCATCATTTAAAAAAAGAAAAAGGATTCTGTACTTGGCTCATGATTTGAATAAGGCTGAGTATTAAAAATGGAAAAGCTCTGATCGGAGAAGTGAGGCAGAGAGGAAAAAACCCATCTTTTCCCATCACGGCTGACCTTGGATGTGTTTAGTGGGCTGGACAAGGAAAAGTCCCATTTTCTTGCAATGTCATCCATTACTCAGCTGAACACATATGTCAGGAGAGAAGATGAGGGTGGGGGTTGGGGGTGAAGAGGGAGAACGCAAATTAAAATGAGGGAGATCAGATAATGAGGGAATACAGTGAAGTCATCTCCCTGATACCCTGAGGGGAAATCCACCTAATTACACATTCTGTGCCACTCATTTTTTTCCCTGCAGGCAGGGAGTGGGATATGGAGGTGAAGGGGAGCACCAAGAAACTTTTTTCCTCTTCTCTTCTCTTTCCCTATTTCTTCCCTGACCTCTGCAGTTATCTCCAGATTTATCTGCAATACTAGATGGCTTTTTTCACATCAGTAAGCACCATCCAAAATATAACAATCAAAAAGAAGCACAGAAAAATAAATCAATGTCCACAAACAAAAACCAGCCAATTTTGGCAAGCACAATTTATTCATAAAATAAAATAAAAAAGCCCCTAGAGTGCACAGGGGAATCTTGCTGCTTTCACATCCACAATGCCCTTGACTAGTATGGCAGTGAGTGCCAGCCAAACTGAACATTGTTTGCCAGGATCTCTATTTTTCCATCAGTGCCTCTGCGCGCTCTCTCTGTCTCTGTCTCGATCTTGGGAAGGGCTCCTTTTTTTTCTCTCTTTTTTTTAAATGAATTCCATGTGATCATTAGCTTAATTATTTTAAGATAGCAGTTAGAATTAGCTATGTAGGGAGAAGGTGCCTCCAAGTTATGTCTATACAAACCATGCCACAGTGAATGCCTGATGCATCCTTCTGATTGTTCATATCATTGTTCCTCTCTGGTTGTAATCATGCTTCAGCAGAAGCTGTATTAGCAAAAATAACTCGATGCTGCTGCTCTGAAGTCTTCCCAATATTAATTGCTTATTTTCCCCTTGGAGAGATTGTTTCCTGTCTTGAACCAAAAACATTTTTTCTTTCTTTCTTTCTTTCTTTCTTTCTTTCTTTCTTTCTTTCTTTCTTTCTTTCTTTTAAATGAGCTTTAATTGTAATAAACAAGATCTTTCTTTCTTTCAATATCCAGCCACTTGCATTAGGAAAAGAAACTGAATGGAGTCCCAGCTGCACACCAGTGTATGTTGCAAAGGTTGCTTTAAGCCACTTTTTTTCCTTTTTTGCTTTACAATCCTGTTTCCCCCTGGCTAAGGAAGGCTGGCTGGCAGGCTGTTGTGCCAGCCAGGGTTTGGCAGGCCTCAGGGAACCCTGGCCATGCCTCCTATGTTGGCTGCAAGAAAAGGGATGGCTTATGAGCAACTACTCTGGCCCTATGCCACTGGGATTCCCTGCATTAAGGCATGCTGCACTGGCTTTAGGGTCTCTTTAGTGGTGCAGTCAGGGGCGAGGGGCCAGGGCATAGCCAGGGTAAGAACAGGTCAATGACTTCATTCTTTCCTCTGGGTTCCTTCAAGATGAGATGAAAAAAAGAATGAGAATCTGAGAGGGATGGACCAGAGGAGGCAATCAGGAGACGAGAGGGTCACGGATCCTGGTCCCAGCAGAATCAGTGGGAGTTTTGCTGTTGATTGCGCAGGACGGAGTTTAATAGGGTACATCCATCCCAAACAGAAGAAGACTAATGAGCTTCTTTGAGCTCAGTAGGGCCTCAGCAGAAAGGGGCTGTGACCAGTGGGAGGCTGGTGTGCCCCAGAGTTAGCCAACTCTCAGAACCGAACCAATGCGAGAGAGACAGCTCAAAATGGCTTTTGCTGACAAATTCCCACCAGACTGGAGACAGACCAATCACAGCAGAGTGTGGTTGAAGATAAACTTTCAACCTTCATAAATTAGCCAGACCTCTATAGATTCTTTTGAAAAACTTGGTGACTGAATAGAAGCCCCCACACATAGAAGGTTTTTTGAGGGGAAAATGTCTCTGAAATCACAGAAAGAGGCCAGCCTATCACACCACACATTCTAGCACCATCCAAGGAGCTGCTGTTTCTAACCCTGCCACATCTACTGGGTGTCAGGCTGGATTCAGCAAAGGGAAAACTCCAGTGGAGTTGTTCACAGAGGAAACCACATTCCTAAATCCTGAGATTACTGGTGAAATGATGGGCTAGTCCTGGTACCTTTATCCCGACAAAACTCCCAGTGACTATAATGAATGATGACCAAAGGCAGAGCACCAGATCTGAACTCACTGAGTATCATGGAGCGACCTGCTTCTGATGGTCCCAAACCAGCTTCCATTCTCTCTATCTTTCTGAATATTGGAGAATTTCTGTTCAGGTACAAATCCAGAATCTACAGTCACCTCAGGCAAGGTCTGCGGAACATCACCATAGTATAAAGTCAGATCTACAGTGGTGGAGAAATTTGGCGGCAGTGGATAGGAATTACGCATGTTACACAGAGTAGCTCGTGTAACTCCCAATTACTTTGCAACTCCCCTTTAGTGCACACTCTTCACTACACTGTGTTGATGGGAAATGTGTTCCCATTCACACATCGCTATGCCACTTGAGGGCTGGTTTTATTAAGTAAATTTCTGGATCGACTGAATTTGTCTTAACTGACCGCTCAATCGATCTGGAGGAATTGAGCTGGTGATGGTGACTTTGGCATAATCAGTATAGACATACCCTAAGTGCCCTTGACTACAGGTCTCCCTTCTCTATCACAGCACACGTGTCCTCACTTTCAAGGCCCTTTACAGTCAATTCCCACAGCCTGTCCTCTTTCCTTCGCTACTGTTCAGTCAATACTCACCTCTGATTAACCTATAAAGCCAGCCTCCACTGCCCACTTGTTACACTTTCAAATAAGCCCTGCTGTGCTTTCTCCCACTTCAGCCCCCATAAACATCCACAAGTTTCCCTCATAATCCTCCTTCAAAACTCTCCTTTGCTGCAATGCCTGTAAATAACTTGATAATGGCTGGGCCACGCACTCATATGTGGAGACCACTCTCATTGTTTCCTTGTTCTTCCCTATTGACTTACATTCACGTGTTGTCTCCTGTCTTGTGATTAGGTTATGAATCACTTGGGGCAGTGAGAATATCTTTATATTCTTTTTCTGTATCATACCTGGCACAAAGGACTCTTGTTCTATGATTTGGGCTCCTCAATGTTATGGTAATACAAACAGTAAAAATAAATAATATATTTTACACTGGTGATATTTAGTCACTGTAAGGACTAACAGAAGCTTTGGTTTGCTCTTACCGATCCGCCATATTTTTATTTCTGTGTCTCCAGATACGACTTCCTAGTAAGTACTCTGGGCAGGACAATCCAATGGCCAATTTCTGTATAAACAGATCTCCATCTAGCGGGTATTAAAATGGAATCTGCTAAACTCTGCCCTCATTTACACCTAAGGAACTTCACTGAACTCAGTGTCTTCGAGGATGCAAGGTGTCTAGTAGATAGAGGACTGTAGCCAGGAAACCTGGGTTCTATACTTAACTGTACCGCTAATTTTCTGTTTGACATTGGGCAAATCATTTGCCCTCTCTTTCAGCTCCCACCCCTTGCCTGTTTAGGCTGTAATATCTTCAGGTTGCAGGGTGTCTGTCTCACTAGGCATTTGTGCAGCAGCTTGCACAATAGCTCCTTGAGTTCTTTTGGTGCCCCTATGTGCTAATAATTCAAATGAATAATAATAATTATGTGTATAAATGATAGTATAATTTAGTCCTTTTGCAGTTGGGTGAGTGCAACTGTGTGTGTGTGTGTGTGTGTGTGTGTGTGTGTGTGTGTGTGTGTGT
>ML685942.1:1430890-1449876 GCA_007922175.1 Pelusios castaneus | reverse complement strand
GTGTGTGTGTGTGTGTGTGTGTGTGTGTGTGTGTGTGTGTGTGTGTGAGAGAGAGAGAGAGAGTGAGAGTGAATATGCAGTTGTGCAGCTAGGAAGTCTTGGAAATATCATGGCAGAGCCTGTTTTGGTGAGATATCCAGTCAAATTCCTTGCCTGAAGCAATGTGAGTACATTGGGATAAGTGTTTGAATACAGCAGCTGAGCTTGAGGACATTTATCGGCTCCAACCATAACGTCCAAATCCTTTTGAGCTTTGCTCACTGCCCTCTAAAACTGAATCTCTGTATTTACCAGGCAAAACAAAGCAAACCCCAGTCATGTCAGATTGATGTTAGCAACATGGGAGCTATTCTCCAAATAGAGTGAAATGAAAGAATCATTCTGGGCCTGATCCAAAGCCCAATGGAGTTAGAGGAATCAATTTCAGTGGATGCTAGCTCAGATCCTATTTCCCTGCTCTAGAATTTGGAAGCCAAGAAATGCTGTTTATTAGTCGTGAAACTGGCATTTAGCTGTTCTCCAAGGTCGAGTCTTTGCTCATATAATCAGGGGAGCAGCACATGAAAGAGAATAAAACAAAGAAGCTTCTCAGGTGCCATAGTGATGAGGGCTGGGTAAATTCTAAATCAGGGGTGTCAAACATGTGGCTCGCAAATCTCTTCCATCTAGCCCATGACTGCCCTCGGTGGGACCACACTCTCTCCCTAACAGAGAGAGAGAGAGGTATCACAAAGTGCAGTTTTGCATACACAGCACTCCGCGATGCTGTGAGAATGCTGTAGTGTTTTGATTTATGGTATGTACGGTCCACTTGAAGTACATTTAAATCAACTCTGGCCTGCCATAGCAAATGAGTTTGGCACCCCAATAGATATAGCAGTAACACCTGACCCTTCATATACCAGTCTCCAGGTAAGTAAGTACCATTAGCTCCATTTCAGAGATGTGTAGATGTGACACCCTGTGAGCTATCCAAGATCACCCTAGAAGCCAGTGGCAGAGCCAAGAATAAAATGCAGGTGCCTTGTGTTCTAGTCTCCATTGTCCTATCCACTAAACCTTACTGCCAACCAATAGCCCTAGACAGAAGATGCTGACTGATGACAGGGTAAGGGGAAGGATTCACTAGTGCCTGGGTGAGGTCTAGGTTATGGCTAAACAGCAGAAAAGGTCCCTTCAGTGAATGGGTCAGTGGCAAGGAATGGTGGGGGTGGGTTGTTAGGTGCTGTGGAAACGGCTTTGACATCTGAATGGAGATTACATACTGAGGTGGGACACAGCAATGGAGCACCAGGAGGCCAGAGAGAAAGAGAGGGAGCAGGACCAGGGCGTAATGGCTGTGTGCAAGTGTGTGGAGACTGATTATCATTCAAGCTGCCCACACACACCTGAGGTAGCCAGCATGGTGGGCTGCGAGCCACTGGCTGGCTGTCACCAGCATACTGGCAACCATCGGTGACTCGGAGTGGGCTTAGTGATCTCATCTCTTCCCCAGTATGGTCTTCTCCCCTGGTCCATCTTGAGCTCGAAGAAGAACCCCAGCCTCAGGCATGGTCACTTTCCAAAATGCTCTCTATCCAGGAGTTAATTTCTCACTAGTATCCCCAGATGAATTGGGAACGGGGGCGGAGGGGACTTGAGAAGGAGGCAGATGACTGGTTTTGTCCCTCTGTGCCTCATTTTAGTTCCCCTTTGCTGCTCATCCTTTTCACCAGTGCTGGCAGCTGTGATTACCTTGATCCACCTCTAGCTGAGCAAGTGGAGAGATTAGCAATTCCTTCAACTGTCTGGGCTGTGTCCTGGATTTCCATCATGCCTATACCAGGGATGCTTGTTTAATACAGATGCTGCAGCATCTTTCCCTGGGTTTAGTGAAGAAGGAAAAAACCCTTATTAAAAGCTGCTGGGGGTTAGATTTCAGCATCATCATCCCCTCTCACCTCTCCCACATCAGCCAAGAAGAAGCCTGAGAAGTGCAGACATAGCACAAAGCAGCCTCCATAACAAGCCTAGGTTTTTAGGCAAAGGTCTAGTATTGCAAGCCTAGGACTGGGAGATGGAGGATTGCTGATTTCTCTTCTACCATGGATTTGCTGAGAAATGTTAGCTGAGATAATAAACTTCTTTGGGCCTCAGTTTACCTGTTTGTTAAGTGGGGATTAATATAATAGTTAATAGTACTAAGCACCTCTTCAGCACCTTCCAGCAGAAGATCTCAGAGTGTAAGAAAGAGACTTAGGCCTGATTTTGCAAAATCTCTTTGACTTCCAGACAGGCAGGATTAGACCTTTTCTTGATCTAAGATAAGGACTGGGAGAAGCTAGCTCACTATAAAAAGTAATTTTCCGTCTTTAAACATTCACTCATCAACATTCTCACCAACTGTTGTGAATGGGCTATATCCACACTGTTTGAATTGGTCTCCTTAACACTGGTCCTCCACATAATGACGTGTCTCACCTTTCTTTGCATGTATATATATACCTACCAAACTGCTGTTTCCATTTCATACATCTGGCAAAGTGGGTTTGAACCCACGAAAGCTTATGCTCAAATAAATTTGTTAGTCTTTAAGATGCCACAAGGCTCCTTGTTCGTTTTGCAAAAACTTTAATGACATTTCACCGTTTCCTCACAGAGAATGAGGATGCCAGTGTAACTCGCTGCTGTTGGCTGATCTATGAGAGCCAGCTGTGTTAGGTCAAAGGTTAAGCTGGCTCACATATCTCTATGTTGTCCAGCTACTAGAGAAAGATACAAAGAGCTATGTGGCATAACTTGTGAATGTGTGTCATGCCTCCCGCTTTGTATCCCTACCCCAGCAAATAGACTTTGTTACAGCTCCAGTATGGGAACAGTGCCTCTTTACCATGGGCTATAAACACTCATGATTTTAGCTCTGTAGGTCCCTGGTTCAATCCCCAAGATGGTGGTGGGTTTTACACTAGGATGCCCTCAAGTCCAAATTAAATGGGGTAGAGGAGGGAATTTGTAGTTAGACCCTATATAGAATATTAGTAAGTGTTGAAATCAAACTTTCCTGCAAGTGGAAATGACAGCTGTAGCAATTAGAAAAGTACATCAGGACCAATTCGTTCAAGATGTAGCTAAAACAAAGTAAAGAGAGTTACACCAGGAATGAATCTGGCTCACATCTTTTCAAACATGTAAAAACAGCGGCGATCAAAAAATATCATTGTCATCTTATCCCAGCCTTATGCATGTCGTACAGCATCTTATTCCGCACAATATCCAACTGCAACCCATGGGGGCTGTTTGCACAGTAAAGTGCCACTCAGGGAAAGGGTGCTGGAATCTGCTTCCAAGAAATGAATGAAACCTCCCTGTGTCACTTCCAGCAGGGCTTTTCTGATTACTTTTGCAATTAGGGTGAAAGTCACCGCAGTCAGAGGGCCAGCCAAAGACCTATGCACTGGTTAGGTGCCATGGTGGCCTAACGAGAGGAAAATGGAGCATAAGACTTGTTCTGGCCTTCTGCACATGGGAGAATTGCACTCTTGAAGTCAATCTGTGCCGTATTAATATACCATTCTAGTTGAGTGGGAAGCTGTTACAGTAGCTAAGGAGCTCAGCTGAGATTCAAGAGATAAAAGTTCAATCCCTACCCTGTTAGAGACATCTGAGGTCAGTCACTTTGCTTTTCCATGTCTCAGCTCCCCAGTTGTATGGGGTAATAATGCTACCCTACCTCAAAGGAGTGTTGTGAGGGTAAGCATATGAAAGATGGTGAGGTGCTCAGATGCTGTGGTACCCAGATGGACAGACCCTGTGGACACGCCTCTCAATAGTGACTGGTCCCAGTGACTAAGACTACCTGACACTGACTCATTAAAATGATAGAGGCTTTTGTTTTGGGGCATGATCCAAAATCTCTCAATGGTACTTGGGCTATGAATCAGGACTATGGTCCTGTGTTCTATCCCCTTTAAACATGGCTCTTGCATATGTTTGGCCATGAGCCATTACAAGGGTGTTGCTAATAATTCCCCATTGTTCTTCCCTGGGCCAATGAAACACAGAGTGGACTCTGGCTGGGACAAGGAGCTGCAGAATGAACAGCGGCAGGGGAGAGACCACAGGCCAGTCATGATGATGGTGGGGAACAGTTCCAAGGGGATACCTGGTGTCTTTAACGCATACACAAAACCCACAGATAAAATCAAGGAGCAACACGCCAGGGATGATGTGCCATGAAATAAAAGGGCTTGTCTTTGGAGTTCACATACCGGGCCCACCTGTTTGGAGCAATTATTATTGTGTTGTGTGTAGACAGTCAGGGAAAGAAGCTGATTGGACATAAAATTGTAGAGGTGGCAGGACTGAGTACACATAATAGAAATCTCAAAAGATCTCATCAGGGTGGGGTTAGAGATCATGAACAAGGGAAGAAGTGTCTGATTGTTACAGTTCCCATACATTGCCTGACCTTAAGGTTCAATGCAGACTGGAGGCTACACACATGCTCACTCTGCCCCTCTCTCATAAATAAGCTGGAGAGAAATCAGTCTCCCAGGCCTGACATTTAACTCTTTTCTGGCCACTTTTATATGGATGCCCAAGGCAAGGTTGTTACTGAGTAAAGCAAATGGGAGAGAATGTATCTTCCCATATCTAATTTTGCTAATGTATCTCAATTCTGGCTTAGAGCATCCCCTACTGTTTCCTTGTCAGTCTCCTCACCCCAATCCCCGTCTCAAAGGGGAAAAACTGGAAGCAAACGATGAGCTAAAAATGAGCTTGTGGCTCATGTGGCTTTCTCCAGGAGTCAGTCCCATGAGCAGCTTGTTCATACTTGGTGTTGATGCCATCTAGAGAATAGGTTCAGACAGAACTTCAACTTTTTATTATCCATCAGTGTGGGTTGCAGGGACTATGTAATTTTTTTTGCCCTGATGAGGACCACATTTCAAGAGAGCGACTCTGAATCAGGGACCTATGTAGAACAATCATACAAGCACTTTAAAAGGAGCTGTGTCTAAGCATGAGCCAGAATCAGGGTACCTGGATTCTGTTCCTAGTTCAGTTACCAACATATAGTGGGTGTAAGCAAATCCCCACTGAACTCTTAAAATCAGCCAGTTTCCAAAGGGTTAAGTAAGAAGAGAAGCTTTCAACCAAAGTCTGGGAAGCAGCAGGGTCAGCTATGTATTCTGCAAGTTTAGAAGCCTCTCTGGTTTTACATGAGTGCTTGGCAGGCTTGAAAATGTGACCAGCCTGTATGTGTAAAACAGGGAGCTATGTACACGAGGCCTGCTCTACAAATACAGCCCACCCTAGCTCTGAGGAGTATCTGACTTATCAACTGTATCCCCAAATGCTTTAGAAACTTAATGAAGGGAGCTACAAGCAACTAAACATTGCACAGAACTCCTGTGCAAGCTCTCATTGTCTCCTGTCTCAATTAATGCAGCAACCTATTCTCTGACCTTCACAAATGAAATCTTGATCTGCTCATATCCCTTCCAAATGCTGCGACAGAGATAATTTCACTCATATCCCATTGCTTTGATCATTCCACCCCTCTCTTTGCTTCCCTTCAGTGGTATCCTCTTCTCTGTTACCCCAGATATAAGCTGCTGGTTTTCCCTTTCATGGTCAGACCTCAAATGGCTAGGCTGCAGGTATGGTGAGACTGCTCCACTTCATGCTGACCAATACTGAATAATTGCTAGCTCTTTGGGTTGTCTTCTTGTTCTGTGTGTGTATAGGGCCTAGCACAATGAAGTGCCTGATCCATGATTAGAGCTTGCAGGTGTTATGAGAATACAAACAATAAATAATAATAGCTGGACCAGACAAAGAGAGAAAAATGAAGAGGCACAAGACAAGGTGGAAAACATCTGCCTCCAGTGAAAGTTTGAAATGAGCTGGCTGCTGAGTTGAAGAGGTGGATAAATAACTAGGAGTCTGCAGAAGGTAGTGAAAGTTGTAGAACCGAGGCTTCTCACACTAACAGTGGGGAGGGATGGAGAAGTGGCTAATGAAGATAATAGGGCACAAAGGAAGATCAAGCTGTGCTGTGCACTAATGCAGGTAATTTGTCTTATGGCTAGTGCTTAAATCGGGAATTTCGTTCCTGCAGGAAATTCCAACGTTTAAATTTTTGGTTTCGTCCTGAAATGGGACACAAGGGTGAAATTTCAGCATTTTCTATAGAACTGAAATTCCCAACAATTTCAATTTGGAAGTTTTAAATTTTTTTTCTGATCTAAAACGTTTTTGATCAAACTGAAAGAGTTCATCATCCCAAAAACTGAAATATGTGGCCTAGTTTGTTAAGATGTCCTGAAATACTTGGATCAAGTTATTTCAGCATTAAACTGTATTTCCTTATATTGACCCATAGTCCTATAGGAGTTGTGGTTTGACAGTCTTATGTCCCTATTCTTCCCACTGAATTGCTCTCCCAAGGCAGACTACATTTCCCATAATGCACAAAATAATACGTGACTCCCATGATGCACCATACAGCTGTCTGTGTGAAATCAGTATATAGCTTTAAGGGTGTGTGGCCCAGAAAAGAGAATGGGGACTAACTAGTACTATGACTCCCACAAGACAATGTACCATAATAGGAAAATGCAACTTAATGTTTTGCTGAATATATGAAAAACAAAATATTTCAGGTCAGATCAAAACCCAAAATATTCCAATTCAGGTCAAACTGGCCCCAAATGAAATCTTTCATTTCAATTTTACCAATAGAAATCCAGACATTTTCCTGAAAATAAATGTTTTCCCATGGAGCCTTTCAGTTTTGTGGGAAAGAATGTTTTCCATTGGAAAATCGTTCTGATGGAAAATTCCTGACCAACCTTAGTTAAGGTAGCATGGGATGCCAGCACTGTGCAAAATCTAGGATTGCAGTGCGAAGGCACAGACCTCTGGTATTTGAGTTAAAGGGATAACTCCATTAGCTAATAGCAATAGCAGGGGGCCACCCTCCATGTGGGCCAGCAACTAGAAGGGAATGGACAACCACTGTGGAAGTTCTAGAAGGAGAATCTGATTCTCAGTTACTTCATACTAGAAATTGGAGAGGATCAAAGGAGTCTTGAGCTACTGTTCTCTCTGTATACTGGAGCCTCAGGGCTGCTATAGAATCATAGGGCTGGAAGGGACCTCATTAGGTCATCTAGTCCAACCCCCTGCTAAAAAGCAGGACCACTCCCACTATATCATCCCAGCCAGGGTTTTGTCTAACCGAACCTTAAATATCTCCAAAGACGGAGATTCCACCACCTCCCTAGGTAACTCATTCCAATGCTTCACCACCCTCCTAGTGAGAAAGTTTTTCCTAATATCCAATCTCGACCTCTGTAACTTGAAACCATTGCTCCTTGTTCTGTCTGTTACTACTGAGAACAGCCTACCTCCCTCCTCTTTGGAGCACCCCTTCAAATAGTTGAAGGTTGCTATCAAATCCCCCCTCAGTCTTCTCTTCTGTAGACTAAATAAACCTAGTTCCTTCAGTCTCTCCTCGTATGTCATGTGCCCCAGCCCCCTAGTTATTTTCGTTGCCCTCCTCTGGACTCTTTCTAATTTGTCCACATCCTTTCTGTAGTGGGAAGCCCAAAACTGGACACAGTATTCCAGATGCAGCCTCACCAGTGTCAAATAGAGGGGAATAATCACATCCCTCGATCTGCTGGCAACATTCCTACTCATGCAGCCCAATATGCCATTGGCCTTTTTGGCAACAAGAGCACACTGTTGGCTCATATCCAGCTTCCCATCCATCATAACCCCCAGGTCCTTTTCTACAGTGCTGCTACTTAGCTGGTCGGTCCCCAGCCTGTAGCAGCGAATGGGATTTTTCTGTCCTAAGTGCAGGACTTTGCATTTGTCCCTGTTGAACTTCATGAGGTTTCTTTTGGCCTGCTGTTCCAATTTGTCTAACTCTCCCAGAATCCTGTCCCTGCACTCCAGCGTGTCTACCATTCCCCCAGCTTCGTGTGGTTCATGAACTTACTAAGCACGCAATCTATCCCATCATCGAGATCATTAATGAAGATGTGGAACAGAACCGGCCCCAGGACCGACCCCTGGGGCCCTTCACTCGTTACTGGTTGCCAGCTAGACATCGAGCCATTGATTCCTACCCGCTGACCCGGGTGATCTAGCCAGTTTTATATCCACCTTACGGTCCACTCATCCAACCCATACTTCCTTAACTTGCCAATGAGAATGCTGAGGGAAACCGTATCAAAAGCCTTGCTAAAGTCAAGGTCAGTGGCTCTTCCCACATCTACAAATCCAGTCATCTCATCATAGAAAGAAATCAGGTTGATCAGGCACGATTTGCCCTTGGTGAATCCATGCTGACTGTTCCTGATCACTCTATTTTCCTCCAAGTGTTTCAGGATGGATTCTTTGAGGACCTGCTCCATGATTTTTCCAGGCATTGAGGTGAGGCTGACCGGTCTGTAGTTCCCTGGATCCTCCTCCTTCCCTTTCTTGAAGATAGGTACTATATTTGCCTTTTTCCAATCCTCTGGGACCTCTCCCGTTTGCCACGAGTTTTCAAAGATAATGGCCAGCGACTCTGCAATCACATCGGTCTCAATCCCTCAGCACCCTCAAATGCAGTTCATCCGGCCCCATAGACTTGTGCACATCCAACTCTTTAAGTAGTCCCTAACCTGACCTTCCATCACCAAGGGCCACTCTTTTTCTCTCCATTCTGTGTTATCCAGTGTAGTAGCCTGGGAGCTGGCGCTCCCTGTGAAGACTGAAGTAAAAATTTGTGTTCAACTTCCCATCGTCCCCTGGGAACCACAGACGAGTCAGTGGGCAATGCATTCCAGCTATGCTGGCCTCCATCCCAGTCTCCAACACACCCCTTCCCCCATGGGCTGGGATCAGGGCAAGCATAGAGTCCTTACACCAGTACCACATCAGCTGAGGAGGCTCCCTGCACTGGAACTATTCCCAGCTGCAGGTCCAACTTTTTAGCTGCCACAGAGATGTAAATGGCCCTGTGCGTAGCTGACAATCAGACCCAGAAGCCAGGAGGAGGATGCTGCAGTGGAGTTTTGTGAGGATGAAGGGGTGATGGCCCTTTTGTGGCTGGTGGCACCATTGCCCTACAATAGGCTGGGGAGGGGAGAGGGTAAGAAGAGGAGGCGGGCAGGGAGGGTGAGAGAGAAGAAATCTGTTGTCCTTGCTGGGTAAGGATTTAAAAAATGAGTTGGTGCTGGTTTGTACCACCCAGGAGACTATGGGAGATGGCATCATGCTCCTGCCCACTGGGAGTGAATAAGGGAAACCCTCCCAGTCCAGACACACAGTACTGGAAATTGCATTGGATGTTTTTATGGTTTGACACATCAGAGCAAATGTAGCAGCCTCTCGCCTCCAGCCTCCGTTATCTCCCCTCATACATTTTCTCTTTCCCCTGCTCCCTCCTTCTCTTCTCTCTTCCTTTTGAAGATGCATCAGGTCTGGAGTTCAGCTTAATCCAGCTGCTAGATGTATTATTCATTTCTATGCTTTAATGATGTGATAAGGTTTCTGGAAATAGGAAAAGGCTCATTAAACTGTCATTTGAATAAAGATCATAACTACATTCTGAGGGGGGTGGAACCTTTGCCAGCAGTCACCCAGCCTTCCTGGCACACATGGGCCATGTGAGCTTTGCTAAAGGAAAGAAATTGGAGAGCAGCGCTTATGCCCTATCGATTCTTTAATTCATTCATTATCGCTTCTAAGTGGAATAGTCGCAGTGTATGTGAGGGAATGGCAAGAAAAATAATGAATGAGGAAGGTAGTAGATAAGCTGATGCTACCTGCCAGCAATCTGACTTCAGGAGTTTCTCTGCTGTACCTAAGGGACTTCTCTGTTTGGATATGGAGATGCATCTCACTACAGGGGTATGAGAGCATCTCACACTCATTAGTGGCTCACCCACATCCTGTGAAGCGTTGGTCTCATTTTACAAACATGGATCTGAACTATTGGGTAGATTAAAGTTCTGTCTACACTGCACTATTAACCTGGGCTTGTGAACTCGGGATACATCTACACAGCAACAAAAAAACTTGGCAGCAACGAGAGTTCAGGTCAACTGACTGGGGCTCACTGGGCTAGTGCTTGTGAGGCTAAAAAGAGCAGGAGAGAAGTTTGAGCTCATGCTGGTCCCTAGGCTCTGACACAGTGGGTGGGGAGGATCTCAGATCCCGGCTTCCAAACTGAGCCCAAACATCTACACGCCTGTTTTTAGCCCCATAAGCCCAAGCCACTTGACCTGGGTTCTGAGACTCACTTCTATGGGATTTAAATTTTTTTTTTGTGCTTTATAGATATACCCTGTGTGACCCTCCACATTGCCCTATAAACAGTCTACAGTTGCCAGAATGCCTTCCTGCCACGCTGACTTTTCCATACTGTGCTACTGGGGCATTCAGCAGCCGATATGGACTGAAATGACCTTCCGCTAGGGAGAGCTATTAGCTATCTCATTGCCCAGCAGATAAGCACCAGATCTGGCTGTGCAGAGGATGGAGAAGAGGTGATTATAGGTGATGTACTGTTGAAAGGGGAATCATCCCAGGACTCTCCCCTTAATGGAGATTTTTTTCCTCAGCTCAAAGCCTTCATTTGATTTTATTTTTGATCTCCCTTTATTGCCCTGCACCTTAAAGGAATCTTTGCTCAGCTTTCCTGATCAGAGGTGAGCAAGGAGGGCTTTGATCTTCCCAAGCACAGCTCTCTCTACAGAGGAGCACGGCAGCCCTGTGAAAATAATTACACCTTTGCACAGAGGACAGGGGAGAGGCCTCTGCTTTCTTCCCCATGGCTCGAGGTGGCATACTTAATAGAGATCCTGAATGCTAGTGTGGCATGCCCAGAGTCCCCGCTCACTTCTTTTCCAAGAGGAATTATTCATGAGAAACTATGCCTGGACTCAGCCATGAAAAAATCGGTGACCATTTTCTTTCTTATTAGCTGTACTGTGGGAACACCCACCAACATGAGCCCATCAGAAGCTGCTCAGTACAATCTGCCCAAAATGCAAAAGCTCAGCACGGCCCTCTCCTTCTAGTCTCAGGGTAGCAGATTTGTCCTGGCTGCCATCCATCAACACAGGGGGATGGCCAGGACAAAATTGGAATGAGTGATGTTACAACCAGGTGCACAAGGTTTCAGTGCCACTCAAATTTGGCCTGGCCACCCCTCTGTCATGACAGGGGCATGATTGGACCAAATCTGGCACTCCAGACAGCTAATTAGTTTGCCTATAGCTAGAACGGCCTCTGGACCCCATTAAGCTAGGTGCTGTAGAAACACATCTTAATGAAGTGCCAGGGAACAGTGCAGCTAATGATGGTGAAGAAGGCCATAGGATAGATTGATGAGTCCTGCCTGCAGCAACTGGAGATCTCAAAATGCCTTATGAAATTAGAGCAGTGCCATTAACTCTGTTTTATACATGGGGAAACCGAGGCAGAGAACAACACCCATGGTCACTGAGGTTATCAGTAGCAGAGCTAGGAACGGAACCCAGTATTGTGAATCCCAGATGCAATGCCCTAGTATATGACTACATCAAACACATATAAATAGTTTGGCACTCATAGCTAGGACCAGACTTCTGTAAGAGCTCGGCCCCCAACTAGGCACCGAAATAAGTGTCTGGATCTTCAAAAGAGCGGTGTTGGGTGCATGTTCTTTTGTAAAGCCCAGCCCCAGCTGCAAATGACTGTCAAAATGAGTCAAATTTCAGCACTATGCAACTGGGTCATGTATTCGTGCAACACAACTGGCTCTGATTTCCAATTCCGCTCCCAGTTACACCAGTGTACATCAGAGTAACGCCACTGATGCTTCATAATTACATTAGTGTAAGAGAGTTAGTCTAAGCATTCTTCCCAGGTGTAATACATTTGTTATTTGCTCCTGGAATAAAGTGACTCATAGCTTGTGGAGTCAGTTGCATACTGGGTATTTCTAGGGGAGCTGTAGGATCTAGAGCACTGGAGTTTACACTATCTCATGCAGGCATAGGATTAATAGTATTGCTGCCACTTTAATCAGAACACTGCTCTGTTCTAGTCGCTCTGGCTTCATTAAGGCACAAAGCCAGGTTGTTCCTTATCAGAGCATTTGGGGGGTTTTCATTTTGTGTTTGATTAACAGATTGATGCTGTTCTCGCTTTGAGTTTTAATTTCTGTAGTTTAAATGCCACATGAATTAGGAATAATAACAGCCATGTGCAAAGTCTAAGTATGGCAGAACCGCCAGCCACTCATGCTGCAGCCTGCCCATTCCAGTGAGCGGGGGGCTTACCCACATGGCCATGCATTTGTCCCACCAGCTCACTCATGCCTGGATTTGGGAAAGCCCCTGTGGGTGCCAGTGCCGATGAGGATATTTGGCGGTGGGGGGCAGTCCAGTCCCTGCACCATGTCAGCACACATATACTCAGGGTCTGGAATGGGCTATGATTCCATTGTGTGAGAAGAGGCTGGCCCCAGGGAGCTCAGAGTTCTGCTTTGCAACGGGTCTTCCTGTACCAGCACCCTGATGATGAGTGGGTTGGTGCAAGAAGGGGCAAGGACAGGGGCAAGCCAAGAGATCCCTGCTGTGTATATTTTCCAGTGCACCCTCAAGTGGCTCCAGTGCCTTTAGAGTAGCTCTGCAGTTCAGGAGGATGCATTCACTCACCCCACTGCCCAGGGGAGGGATGCAGGACACACCACACTGCTTAGGCAAAGGCTATGTCCCTGGACTGTGGCCTTTGATGCTTACTTGGGTGAACAGTGCAACAGAGAGGGTGAAATCCCCCCTGAGGAGGCACCCTGCACAAAGCCCAGGCACCAATTCAGCTCCATGGAAGCAGCGATCCTGAGGTCCCAGCTTCACTTCTCTCCCAGCCCCCCCAGTGCACTGATGCTCAGGGTGCGCCAGTAGCAGGTGATCTCAAAACCTGCCCAGCTACAAATACTCCTGCCATCAGGAGTGTTTCCGTGCTCATGGATAGCAGCGAGGACTCAGGTTGGGTTAATGTGGCACCTACGCCTTGTGCTGATCCCATGCCCGGGGTGAATTTCAGCCTTCACCACATCCCTCCCTCATGACCGCTTTCATTCTGCTCTCCTCCCCAGGCAAAGCCCACAACTCCCTGAGGGCCAGGGCAGCTAACATTTGGAACCCTAGCTCTTCCTGAGTTACTTTAACATCAAAACCACATTGAGAGTGAGCAGTGGGAGGAACAAAAGAACAGCCCTGAAAAGCAAATTTTCCTTCATGCTCAGACAACTCACCAAGGGCCAGACAACAAGCTGGGTGCTGTCAGAGTCCAGGGACCACTGCGTTCAGAATGTCTGAAGCCCTGCATCACAATGGGGTTTCTTGAGCACAGCTCCCCACTCAAGGCAATAGTGCTGACCCTGCAACTGGAGCTGCTCATGTTAATCACCAGGAGCAACTGAGATAGCCCTTTTCTCCTGATTGGGCACCTCCAAAGAGCAGATCCCACACATCTGCTTTCTTTGATGAATGGTTGGGCTGCTGGATGCATGTTAAATTTCTTGTCTACATTAATCAATTAATTAATTATGCATGCGAGTAGCACCTAGAAGCTACAAAGAGCTCCCAAATTATTTGGAATTCTCTGACATCTACTAGCGATCACATGGTATTGCTTTTTGTTCTCTGAGTGGATGATACTTCTGTCCAGATCAGTTTACATTTTGTGGCCCCTTTCCCCCCACAAAACAAAACAGAACAACCAATCAAAACCATAAAAGAGTTATGCTTCCTGATAACAGTAATTTCAACAAAGAACCTACAAAAATGGATCCAGAAAAAGAGGTGGGCATGGCTGAATAGAGACGTGACTTAGGATTAACTAAAATTGCTTGCAAATCTTTCCCTTGACATGAATGGGAGCTGGATCGAGTTCTATTTTCTCCTTTTCCCTTCAACCCCCTTTGGCTGAAACAGGACCATGTGACTGTTCTTGTTGCAGGAGGTCACTGTACATGCTATGTGGCCCTTGTGTTTTCCAAAAACAAACAAACACAATGACTGCTTACGCATGTGATTTCTTAATGGAAATTCCCTGTAATCAGAAAGTACCATCTTTCTATCCATTGTGATTATTGCAATTAATATATCTCACTCCTATGCAGCAGTTTTCCTCAATAGATCTCAAGGCACTGTACAAAGAAAGGCAGAATTATTAGCCCCATTTTACAGATGGTGAAACTGAGGCATAAAGCAGTGCTGCAACTTGCCCAGGGTCACTCAGCACAGTATTCTTCTGAGTTCTAGTGAGGGGCTCCATTCACTAGGCTGACAATGTACTAAGACCATCCCTGCTCCAAAGAACTTACAAAACAGTTAACTGTAGGAAAAAGAGTGCCCTGGGAGAACACGACTAGATATTTTTCTTGATGTTATTGCTGATTCACATTTCATGGGCATTTTGGGAGAAATGAATTTTGGTAGCATTTAAAGTGGACAGAAGCTAACATCTAGCTATTTATTTCAGATTTTCTTTATCTTTCTAGCCATTTATGCACTCCCATGGTATCTGACTGCTTTGATATCTAACCCAAGGTCATGAAGCCAGTGTTACATCATGCCCTCAGATATGTTTTCAGTGATGCTGAGACCATTATGATATGACTAGTCTGATTTCCTCTATAACACAGGCAATAGGATGTCACCCAGTAATTTATGGGTGAAGCCCACAATTCTCTCTGAGTTGCAGCATCTCTTTTAGCAAGACTTCTATTTAAAGAGTGCAAATGATGGAGAACCACCACGTCCCATGACAGGTTGTTCCTGTGGTTAATTATTTATTTTATTCATTTGTTTTAGTGTATTTGAATTCATTTTTGGAAAACCTTCCAAGCATGACTAAAAAAACAACCAAGGAACATGCCATGAAAACACTGCAAATGCTTATTTTCTCAGTCAAAATACAATCCTCAAGAGAAAAGTGTTGATAAGAATTTCCTGACTATACTCCATCACAACTAGTTACATTCCACCTCCCTAAATTCTCCCTGCTGCTTCACTTAGATACATAATTCTTCTTCAGGCCTAGCTCCCAAACTGCCATCCAATATGGCTCTTAATTAGTTGCTTCATTTCAATTCCAAATCCTAAATATGCTGCAGTTTGTATGTCAATGTGAAAGGAAGCATGGAAATATGCTTATATTAATTGCTTTTAATTACTATAAGCATATTATTATTATTAAGAGGTTTAGAAAACATGACGTAATGAGGAATGGTTGAAAGAACTGGGCATGTTTAGTCTAGAGAAGAGAAGATTGAGGGGGCACCTGAGAACAGTCTTGACCTATGTTAAGGATTTTTATAAAGAGGACAGTGATCCATTGTTTTCCATGTCCACTGGGGGTTGAACAAGAAGTAATGGGCTCAGTTTACAGCAAAGAAGACTTAGGTTAGATATGAGGAAAAACTTTCTAACTCTAAGACTAGTTCAGCAGGGAACAGGTTACCAAGGGAGCATGTGGATTCCCCTTTATTGGAGGTTTTTAAGACCAGGTTGGACAAATTCCTGCAAAGGATGGTCTAGGTTTCCTTGGTCCTGCCTCAGCACTGGAGGCTGGGCTCAATGATCTCTTTTGGTCTCTTCCATTCCTAGATTTCTGTGGTTATATTTATTATTAATTATTATTATTATTAGTGATATAATGCCCAGCACCATTATATGTAATAGCTGACTATTTTGGGAGCATTGCTGGATCTCTCACGTTGTGTTTTGCTGCCACAAACTCAGGCACTTATGAGAATATGTATATATAAAAAGCTCTGTGTATGTGTGAGTATGTGTGTATACATGTATCATGTGGGCGTGATGGAGAAGAGAATTCTATAAATAAATCCCATTATCTTATTACACTGTAATTTTCTATCATTATCTTCAGTGCAGATCAGATCCATCTGCAGGCTGCAATAAGAGAGAGAGCGATAAAGTAGGAAATGGTAAACTCCTTAGCCTTACAGAGTGAGAGAACAGGGCAAAGGTTGGGTCAGATTTGCAATATCAACACTATCTTGTAAATTAGTGCAAGTCTCCAGCAGAAGCGGTGTACGCTGTGGCTTTCTCTGTTTGTGACTGGTGATCTAGCTTCTATCTTAGGGTTGGATCCTGCCTGAGGTGCTTCCTTGTCAGACTCCAACTGACTGCAGTTGAAGGCACTGAGCAAACATCTGAACTGGAGATGGTGGCCACTGGCAAAGTCTGAGCTTGCAAGTGGTACCTAAGAAAGATGCTCTTAGGGTTAAGGTACTGGATTGAGAGTCAGGTAATGCTTAGATTCATAGAGTTTAAGGCCAAAAGGGATCATTTCATCACCTAGTCTAACTTCCTGTATATCACAAACCACTAAAATCTGCACATGACAAGAGGTTTGAAGTGTCATGATTATAATAATAAAAACAGCTACTCCTGCACCGAGCCCATTAACTGATGAGTGGCTAAAGCTTCTCTTCCTGAAAGACATCCAAGCTTGATGTTATGTCACCAAGATTTTAAGAATCCACCACTTCACTTGGTAGGTGGTTCTAGCAGCTAATCATTTGCACTGTTTCAAAATTGTGTCTAATTTCTAATTTGAATTTGTCTGGCTTCATCTCCCAGCCTGTGGTTCTTGTACATCTCTCAGTGATATAGCCTTTGCTACCTGGTGTTTCTTCCCTGTGGGGGTACTTACACACTGTAATCTCAATCTTCTTCTTGATAAATGAGACAGATCGAGCTCTCTAACTTTCTTGCTGAATGGCATTCCTCCAGCCATTAAATATTTCCTTTGTGGTTTTTCTGCACTGTCTCCAGTTTTTCAAAATCCCTGCACAAAGTGGACACCAGAACTGGATGCACTATTCCAGTATCAATCTTACCAATGCTGTATTCAGAGATAGATTCACCTTCTTCCCCACATGGGGTCTCATCCAAACTTTTCCACATGCTTCTTAGGCAACTTGGACTAAATCAGTTGTGATGCCTCAATTTCCTGTCAGAACAGTGGGGAAAGTGCAGCTTCTCTGTCTCTCCTAGTTATTAGGAGGGTAAATTCATGACCTTTCCAAAGTGCTTAGATAGTATGGTGATGAATGTAACAGAAAGCCTGAAGGTTTTTGTATCAGGCACCTACTCATCAGGGCTATGTCTACACTTAGAAATTTAGGTCGACTTTACTAAGTCAACTTTAAGTCGACCTTATTAAGTCGACTTAGAGAGTCCACACAGGACTCTCAAATCAACTTAAAGCTGGCCTTACTAAGTCGACTTAGAGAGTCTACACTAGACTCTCTAAGTCGACTCGTTAGGTCCAGGAGGAGGTGAGGATCCTTTGGAGCCTCGGCTCCCCAGGCTAGGGGGGCTTGTCCTGGGAAGAGCCTGAGACAGCAATCCCTGGAGTGGACCGGGGGAGAAGAGAGCACGGAGCTCCCTTCTGGCCAGGACTGCTCAGGTCCCGGGCAGAAGGGAGCCCCGTGCTCCCTTCTAGCCGGAACCTGAGCGGTCCCAACCAGAAGGGAGAGTTGGGCTCCTTTCTGTTCAGGACTGCACTCCAGCTGATAGGGAAACCCAGCTGTTTCCCTATCAGCTGGAGGGTTGTGCCGGCAATTGCTGGCACTCCAGCTCATAGGGATCCCTGGGGATTTCCTATCAGCTGGAGTGCCGGGAATTGCTGGCACGCCCTCGCTGATAGGGAAACCACGGGGTTTCCCTATCAGCTGGAGCTCGGTCCCTGGCAGAAAGGAGCCACAGGGCTCCATTCTGGCTGGGACTGCTGGGGTCCTGGGGAGAAGGGATCCCCGGCTCCCTTTTTGCTGGAGCCGCAGGCTTCCTTCTGGCCGGGACCGCTCAGGGTCCCGGCCAGAAGGGAGCCCCGTGCCCCCTTCTCCCTGGAACCTGAGCAGTCCCAGGGAGAAGGGAGCCAGGACGAGCCACTAGCAGTTTGTGTGTCTTGGGGAGAACCAGCCCCGCGTGGGACTGGCTCTCCCCAGTACAAGCCGCTAGCAGCTTCCTGGGGAGAAGGGAGCAAGGGCTCCCTTTTTCCCCTGCCCTTATTTGACTTATCTTGTAAGTCAACTTAGGGTGTCCATAGTGGCTTAAGTTGACTTAAAATGAGGTCTTATTAAGTCAACTTAATTTTTCATTAAGTTGACTTAAGGATCAGTTTAAGTCAACTTAAGGAAACTCCAGTGTAGATGCAGAGTAAATTAAGTCGACTTAAGCCTGCTTGTGAACAGTGGTTTGAATTCTGTGGCCTGCAAGTGACAACATGATGTTTTTCTATTTGAGTGGTGGTCCAATAGGAAGCTGCCAAACTGTAGAGTTGATATCTGAAGTTGGAGTCTATATAAAAAAGAAAGAGGTTTTTAATTGTTTGCTTGACTCAGACTCAATGCCCAATGCAAAGATTAAAAAACAAAACAAACCAGACAAGAAAGACGGTGTCGCTTGAAAACCAATAACAGGCTTTAGGATTTTGATTTCAAACATTTTTTAATAATCTTATTAGCTGAGAAGAGAAACAGGGCTGTTTTAACGATAGAATACCCCTCCCCCTGCTTTCCCTAACACTGGGTCTGAAGCAGATTGAACATACTAGCTGAAGCAGATCCTCTCTACTAAGATTGTCTGTAATGCTGGTTTTTACAGCCTCTGTGTGTGTGTATGGGGAGGGCGCTTATCATCAGCTTATCCTGCTCTAGAACCTGGACCAAACTGGTCATCCACAGCTGAGGGTATATGAGATTCCCTCCCATTACACCCAGTATTGAGAGACAAGTTTAGAAAAGTAATTTCACTTGGATCATTTTATGGGCACAAGACCAAAGGGAAAAAATATTTCTATGAAAATAGCATCTGTAGTGCACAACTGAGATCAATGCTACTGGTTTAGTGAACCTGGATCGATCTATCTATCTATCTATCTATCTATCTATCTATCTATCTATCTATCTATCTATC
>ML685942.1:1416154-1430880 GCA_007922175.1 Pelusios castaneus | reverse complement strand
ATCTATCTATCTATCTATCTATCTATCTATCTATCTATCTATCTATCGATAACAATCGTTCTTTCATAACCACATCACATCAGAAAGACCATCAACTGAACTGGCAATCAGGCATCTGGCTTCTATCCCTGATTTTGCTGGTGACTTGAGGCAATTCACTTCCTCTCCCATCATTTGTCTTAACTATTTGGATTGCAAGCTCTTGGTGACGTGTACTGTCTATACAGCATTTAGCACAATGGGGCCTGATATTGGGTTGGGCTGCTAGGTGCAACAAGATTGTAGATAATAAATTAAAGTGTCTTTTTAAAAAAAAACTCTGTCCTGGAAATGACACCTCCATTACTGATCCCTCAATTTACTGTCAGTTCAAAAGGAAGAGGGCTAAGGAAGTGGAGTTGTCTAGTGCAGTGATTCTCAACCCATGGTATGTGTACCACTGGAGGTATGCCAGACACAGTTAGGCCGGGTACACGTGGCAGTCACCTGCTTCCCCCAGTCCTAGCTCCCAATGGGTAGGTGACAGGCAGGGGGAAGTTGCAGGCTCCGGGGGTACTTATTCAGGCATTTTGGAGTACTCATTGAAATTTTCAGAAGTTAGGGGGTACTTGCTACTTAAAAAGTTGAGAAACACTGATCTAGTGAACAGGGCACCTGCCCAGCAGTCAGATATCCTGACCTGTTGTATGACTTTGGGTAAGTCATTTCCCTTTTCTGTGCCTCAGTTTTCCCGGTTTTAAATAGGGCCAGGGACAGTCATACCCATGGCTGTAGTGTGCTATGAGATCTCTGGGCCCAGTTCACTAGGTACACCATTTGCTACACCACACTGTGTTTTCCTGTGTTGTGGGGAGGCTCCCATCTAACTGTTAACAAAGTTAAACTCTGCTTAGCAACAAAACCTGATGGCATCACAGCCTAGTTAAGAGGCTATAACTGTATAGTTTTACAATAGAGCTGAACTTCTGTACACTCCCTTTCCCACACCACCATCCTGATCTTTCTTCAGCAATCAGGAGTTTTTTTGTTTGGGTAGGTTAAAAAAAAACCCTATAAAGAAGAAAGAATATTTGTTATTTCTATCTCAAGTGCAAAGCGGATGCAGTGTCAAAAGATCTTATGTTACCTAGCAGTATTGATTTGAAACACTTGTCCTTCTTGATTTTCAGAAGTGTGTTTGATTGCTGGCAGGTTTATAAAATTATAGGTTTAATTGGATGCCTATGTTTTACTCCACGTAAGTGAAATATATGACTGTGCTCTTTGTGGTGTGAAGGGGATTTTTCTGGCACCCATCTGCCCTTTGTTGGGAGAACAGAGAGGGCAGAAGTCAACAGGAGACAGCAAACTTTCAGAGTGCTTAAATAAACAGCAGGTTCATAATTGTAAATTGCTTTTGGTAGTGTGCAAACCATTTTAGGCATTTTTTAAGATGGTGCAACAAATTCTCACAGGAGTCAAAGGCCATCACAGTCCTCGCTCCTCCCATTCCAAGGCCAAGGTGAATGTCTCTGACCTGCCATCTCAAACATAAAACCAGAGCAGTGTGAATATTTAAAAAAACCAAAGCAAACCCTACCAAAACAAACCACACCCCTGCACACACATACAGAGAATGAGAAAAAGAGCAAACCATATGTAACCGACATTAGTCATGTCATTTAATGCATGACTGGTATGTGCTCAGATACTACAGTAATGTAATTAAAGACTGTATCATAATTACAGCTGTATGATCAACTGGGCTTTTGGTTTGATTGGCAAAGAAAACATCAAAGAGAAATTGGGGGGGGTCAACCCAAATTTAAAAAAAAAATCAATATTTTCAGTGAACACTAAAACTCAAAAACATTCCATTTCCAGTTGAATTAAGTGTTTTGTTTCCTGTATGAGCTTTTGAGTATATTGTCGAATGGATTTTAAAATAAAATTGAATATCATTTAAAAATGAAACATCTTTCCAAAATGAAGTTCAAATGTTTCATCTCAGCAATGTTGAAATGAACTTTTCCACCATTTCTGACTTTGTTTTTCTTTTTTTTTGCCCAACCAAAACAATTTATTGAAATAGACCCAAATTTGCCAATTGTTTTGGTGAATTTCAATCAGCATTTTTCAGCAAATAATTTATAATATGCATATGCACGATGTGTCTACACTGGCAACTGAGGTTGACTTAAGGATGCTTAAGTTGACCTACACAAAACCGCGTCCACACTGGGCTTTTATTAAGTCGACTTAAGCGCTTCCTTAAGTCGACTTAATAACACCACCTCTGAAGGTTGACTTAAGCCTTAAGTCAACTTCTTAAGTCAACTTAAAGCCAGTGTGGATAGGTAATAGCACTAAGTCAACCTTATTAAGTCAACTTAAAGCTAGTGTGGACGACTCTATCTACTGTTAAGTCGACTTACCAATGTCAATTAAAGTCGACTTAAAGTGTAGCCAATCAGTTAAGTTGACTTAACAGAGTCGACTTAACTGTACAAGTGTAGACATAGCCAAGGGGACTGAAGTAGGGTTGCCCAGGGAATCTTAATTCTGCCATTTACTAGCTTTTGAGTGCTTGAATTTATGACTTAATAACGCTCCTTTAATTTCACTTTTTTGAGGGTAAGGTGGGTATATTAAAGATGGAGCTGATAGTGACACACACAGTTAAGGCCGCCTGACATATCATGTTGTCAGACCCAGTTGCTTGTAACTTTGCTAAACTTCACTCTTTGGGTTGAAATTTCCCATGCAGGGTACCTGTCTCAGCTCTTACCAAGAACAAGGTTAGGGGGAAAATGTCTTTTGTGCATGTTAAACCCATTCTTACAACAATGTAGTTGAGACACTTTAGTGCATCAGCGGCTTATAGCAGGGACAGTAGATTTGGCAGGGGAGGTAGTTACTCTGGTGTCTGGGATGTGACATTTACCATCTGTGAGGGGGTGTACCAACCCCTCCCACCAGAGAGGAAGTCCTCTACTGCGTTAGCAGCTGGAAAGGCCCCTCCTGGGCAGACAGGCCTCCCACTCCCTGTCAGGAAGGGGTGGTTAAAAGCCCAGCTGGGACCTCATAGAAGGGCTGTGGGTGACAGTATGGCTGCTGATAGGTCCAAGCCCTATACAGAGGAGGCCGAGGGGTATCTTACAAACAGCCCTGCTGCTGAGTGAGTCCTGCAACACCCGAGGAGGGAATACCAGAGGACAGTGCAGCAGGGCAAGGCTGCTTGCCCAGTCAGGACCCAAGGAACTTACAGACGGGGCTGCAAGTAAACCTCTCTGCCTGGGGAAGCCCAGGTGCACCCGGAGTGTCTTTAGAACTTTGCTGAGGCCCACCACCACCAGAGACTGACTCCTGCTCAACCCTGGGAAGCTCTTGGCCATGCTATCCACCCGCAAGGCACTGTGGGGACCCATACGAGACACGGAGGAGTGCCTGAACACCATCATGGGCAAGGGGCCCTAGCAGAAACTATCACACCTTCCCTTTGAAAAGCCTTTCAAATCTGACCGAGTGCCAGCCTCCAACCCCTCGCCCCACTGCATTTTGCTGGAGTTGAGTGACTTCAGTTCAGGGAATGAACCAGAAGAAAACCAAATATCCACTTAAGTTTGAACCAACATCAACTTATTTTGTTTTCTCATATAAATATGAGAAAATATAAAATTTCTCAAATAAAAAAAAAATTGACAAATTTCATCTAGACTCTTCCATTGAGATGATATGGAGTGGAAGGAATTAAAAGTGCTTCAGAGCTATGATATCTAATTGGAATTTTTCTGTTTATAGCTTGTTCAAATTTCACTCTTCCTGCTGGAATTTCAGTGCATTTATTCTGCCACATGTGGTCTTGGACTTGCCCTTGTCCCAAGGTATAGGTGGATCTATCCCCCATTGCTGGCTCTGCCCCTGATCCATCCACTCCCCTTCTCCCAGGGTCTGTCTGACTGCTTTGTGGAGATAAAAGATAGCTCCAATTGTGGTGGATCAGGAACATTGTCAAGTGTGGTGGTGAAATGCAGAAGTTCAGCAGAACACTAGCAGATTTTGCAAATTTCCCAACCTAACCAGAAGGACCCCTCAAACCAAACTCCATGGGATCCAGGAATCCTCTAGACCAATTCTGCCTCATTAAATTCCTTGACCCACTCAAAGCTCCTCTGATGTATTCCCTGTCAGGCAAACTCCCTCAGATCCTTAAAGTCCCTTTAGAACCAGAGCAGCCACAACACTTGTCTATTTCCTTTTTAACCCCCCCCCCTCTCCCCAGATGCAATTGAAAGAAAATCCAAGTCCTAGAAAAATCCTAGGATCCACGGAGCTTACAGCATCACCTGCCAAACTGTCAGCCATGAGACAGCCCTTAAGTTTATAACCCCAATGCTTTAGGGATTTCCCTGACCTTCTTCTGTGGGTTGTATCCTGATTGTACACATGCACACATACTCATCCTCACACTCCACACTAAGAACTGATCTGGTCCCATGCTTCCTCTTCTTTTCCTCCTACACTGCCTGTTGAATCCTCCTTTATAGTTCCAGAGGGGTAGCTGTGTTAGTCTGTATCCAGCAAAAACGACGAAAGTCCTGTGCACCTGAAAGACTGATACATTTCTTCAGCCACAAAACTTTCATGGGCTGCAGCCCACTTCGTCAGATGCATGACATGGATGCCACAGGACTTTTGTTGTTTTTTCTTTATAATGTTTAATTTCCCTTCTCTCTCTCCCTGCCTTGCCCCTAGATCTCTGCACTCAGCCATTCTGCTCCCATCGTGCTGTGTTGTTGAGTACTTTCTGGAAAGGCTGAGCTCAGCACTGATTTGATGGTGCTGGACTTTGTCTGGGCAGGATGATATCACAGTGTAGAAATGAGATGCTCTCCCTGCTGCCTCTTTCCTTTCTCCCTGTTATAGGCAGCATTTTACTTGATCACTTTTGCATGGGAAGTCTTTGAGTGACAGAGCGAGGAAGTTGCTTCCAACAATCCCTGCTGTCTTAGCCAAGGGAGCAGAAAATGGCTCTAGTTTTCTATTACCCTCTTTTGCCACCTTAGCTGCACAATCATTCATTCTTTTCTATATTTCCCCTGGGTTTTCTATTTCCCATTTTCTTCTTCCAGACTGGTGCTCTGTATTGTGCGGCTCTTCTTTGTTTTCCGTGGAGTGAGTCTACATGTGGGAAGACTCTAGCTAGGGACGCATAGGCTATGTCTACACTTGTTAATTTAAGTCGACTTAGCTAAGTCGACTTAACAAAGTCGACTTTAGGTCGACTTTGTTAAGTTGACTTAGCATGTCCACGTTCAAAAATTAAGTCAACTTAGAGGGCATCCTGCCAAATCAACCTAGAGCGTCCACACTGGACGCCTAGGTCGACTTATAGGGGCTAGGTGGCTGGGACAGGTCCACAGTGGCAGGGGGGGGCACCCTTTGCCAAGTGCCAGGGGGCTCAGCCTTTGCCCAATGGGGCAAAGGGGGTCAGGGACCCTGGCACGGCATAGGAGCAGGCCGAGCAGGGCTCTGCCCTGCCCTATGTGGGGGGGGGCACGCCAAGCTGTGGCTGTGCCAGCCACCCTGGCAAGGAGGGCAATGGAGAAGCCCTAAAGCCCCCTAAGTCGACTTTAACTGAGGCTTTATAAAGTCAACTTTATTTTTCCTTAAGTCGATTTAAGCAGCTGCTTAAGTCGACTGAAGGAAAATGTAGTGTGGACACAGATTAAATTAAGCTGATTTAAGCAAGTTTAAGTCGACTTAATTTCTAAGTGTAGACGCGCCCATAGGGAGGTAGCTTCTTTTGTTTTCAGTCTTTGTTTATTTTCCTGTTAGAGTCTGATCAGCATTCTGCCATGTCATGTCCAGGTGTCAGTCCCATCCTGGTCACTGGCACTCAGCAGTGGGACAATTCCTCATAGCCATTCCCACCTTGGGATTTCCTCACCCACATCCTTTCCAATGCACTGACATACCTTTGCCACCTGAGAATCCCATGTCAGTTGCACGACACTGGAAAGGGGACTTCCTGTGTCTGATCCCATTTATTACCTGGGGTCCTGCTCCTGATCCCTGACCTGCATAGTCTGTGTCTTTCCCCAATCCACTCAATTTACCCCCATAGTCTGCCCCCCTTCTTCAATCCTCTTACCTCCCAGGGTCCTGCACCACTGTATCCTGCCCCTGCACCTACCTGCCCCATGTCATGCTCCCCTAAGCCATCAGCCCCTTACTCTAGCAACCTGACCCATATGTCTCTGTACATCCTGTCTTCTCACTCCAGCTGCCCTGTGATCTGCTCCCTCTCCTGTTTTCCTAGCCTCCAACTCATTTGCCCTCCATTTCCTCATCCTCCACACCACATTTGTTTCCCATTGTGCTCGGAATCCCACCCCATTTGTGCCTGCTGTCCTTCTTTTCAATTTTGTCTCCTACCTGGAGAATTAAGCTCCCTCTGGTCCCAAGGAATAGGTGGCTCTGCCCCTGATCCCTGGGCCCCACTTTGTACCAACCTGGTCCCTATGCTAAGGAACTGTTAACACAGGCAGTGTGCACCCCATGTAGTAGGAGGAAGCAAAACATTGACGTCCCATCAAGGGTGCCAAATTGTTTTGAGCGGCATCTGCCAGAGAGAAGAGAGTTTCAATGCAATGGTCTGATTTTCAATGCAATTTTCATTGCAATGGTCTGCCAGAGAGAAGAGATTTTCAATGAAAATAACTTTTTGGTATCCTGGGACCAGGTGAAAACCTTGGACAGTATATGACTAAGGTCCCATCTACATTACAGTTTGGAACAGTGTTTTGTAACAGGGACCTGGATTCAATTCTCTCTGCAGTATAGACAGACCTGAAATGTGCAGCCAAGAAGAGCTAGGTGTAAAATGCAAAATTGAAACACTTTATGGGAATGTGTCAATTTTGATGAAATTTCCAGCAGGAAAATGAATTGTTTCAACTTTCTAATTTCATTTTGACAATGGAAATTCATTTTGTTTTGATTTTATCATTTAATTTAATTTAATTTAATTTAAACTTTAATTAATTAATTATATTATATTATATTATTTATTCAGAACCTTGATTTTACAAGCACTAGTCTTCTGAATGACAAGTTATACAAACCATTCTTACAGATGGGGAAAAAAATGACATAAAGACAGTGATGTTGATGGGATCATGTTGACATCTCTTGACATTCTAATACCTTCAGTGTATTAGAAATCACTTTAGTGTGGTCCAAAGAAGAACAAAGCAATGCAGTGTGCCATACTAGAATGCGTCCACCAGACTTACTGTCATTTTGAGGTGTTCAATTTTATGAAATCTTTGATATTATGAACACCTTAATCCCCAGGTAGTTTGTAATATAGGGGTTTGACTGTGTGTTATAATATTTCAACATCATCGAAGAAAAACAGACAAATCTCTCTTTTTCTGGCTGAGAGGTGAAATCAACCCACATGCTGCAGCATAAGTAAAAGGCTAGGCCAAAGCATTTTGCTCTACGAAAGTCAGCTTTCATCTTTGTCAAAGCCCAGTCTGCTGCTCAGGATATCCCAGAAGACTGGGACATGGAGTCTTTCACCTATGATCTGAACCCAGATACAGGTTGGGTAGTAACTGACATTTGTTCCTGTCAGATGGCTTCTCAGGGTCAGTGTGAAATGAATTTCTGTGCCTTGATCATCTTCCTCGTGGACAAGCAATAGCATGTGCTTTACTTCAGCCGCCAGCACATTTGGCCATCTCGCAGGCAGCTGCAGCAGAGGCCAATGATATGAATGAAGACTTCGGTCCATCAGGTCAGTGTTGCAGCAGGTTGGCTGAACAGCATGAGTTATTTGTGACACTGCCAACCCCTGAGCCATCTTGTTCTGTGGATAAACTGGTTAGTTTATCAATCTGCCAGAGGCATGGAAATTCCACTCTTTGTTCAGTTTGCCCTGGAAATAGGGGGAAAGATTCTGGTTTCAGCAATGCCTAGAAGAAGCAAAAAGAAAGTTTGGAAGAGAACCCAGGTGCCCTGAAATGAGTCAGTGCTTGAGCCATCCCACTGAACTGTCTGTTAAATCCTATAGAAACAGAGGGGGCTTCCTTGTAAATATGACAGACCATCCTGATGTATTTTAACCCTGACTAACCCAGATTCACCTGCCTGTACTGTGTCTAATATTTTCCTGAGCACTTAACTTTCAGTGTTAAACAGAAAACTGTTAAGGTGCTGTTATGAGCACCCCATAAACTGGCCGCCACCTCCCTTGTGATATAAAGACATAGAAACTGTTTCTCCTCAGGTTACATAGAGAAACTGTTTATCAGATACTCTTCCCAGGTCACATACCAGATACTGCCCCCCAGGTCATGTAAAGAACTCATGGCTGCTAGGCTTGTGACTATCAACATGCTTTATTGCACGTAGAGAACTCCTGGCTGCTAGGCTTGTGACTATCAACATGCTTTATTCGGACCCTGATTCGCTCTCAGCCAGCTCCCAAAGGAATGGGTCATCCCCCTCGCCCATGTGCTGAAGGGCAAGTCAATCATGGCTGCTCTGCCCCCCCCCCCCAGGGGTGTAGAAGGCTCTGACCCGGAACCTAGGGAGCTGGTGAAAATTCCTTTGCCTAAATAAGGATAGGAGGAACCGGGCAGCCCCTCGCCCCAAAATTCCTGCTGCAGCGAAATCTGGCCAATCACAGCCCTCGGCAGGAAGCCGTGGCCTGGGCCATAAAAGCTTCCATGCCGCATGGAGCACGAGAGAGTCTCCTCGAGTTAACTGCCAGGCCTGATCACCCTGCAGTAGGAGTTCCCCCGAGAGTGCCGGCCCGAGTCGATTTCAACCTCCGCCTTAAGACGTCATGCTGTTGCTAATTAGCTGCCTGATAGTCATGGTACGTATGTGAACCCGAATTACCCTCCACGTTTACTCCTCATGATTGAATGTGAATAATTCTTCCATCTCAGTTTTAACCCTAGGTATTACAATTGGTGTAGGTTTGGGGATTATTGTTATGTTTATTGTTTATGTATTTGTTTCTGTCTTGTTATACTTTATCTCTGAATTATCAAAAGAGTCCAAGAGGAGGGTTTATTCTAAAGGTTTATTTCTGTGTAACTCATGGTATGTTAAACTGTGAAGTAATCCCCTGGGGCTATCTTGTTATCTGTGAAGCTGACTTCTGAGTTTAGTCCAGCAAGCAGCCCAACTGTTAACCCAATCTTTCCCCCAGCTATGCCATCATGCTTGAATACTCCCCAGAGCTCTGTAAGAGTACTTGGAACACCTGAGGCTGGCTTGCTGCCTCTCAGGGTTAGCTTAGGGAAGACGACCAAAGAGATGGCTCAAAATACGGCTCAGCTGTGTTCTTCCTGGGGGCATGTCTACATTGCAAAGAAGAACTGCTTCATCAAGTCTCAGAGCCTGGTTCAGTGGACGCAGACTTGCAGGCCTCTGAGATACGGAGTTGCAGTTTCTCTTTGCACTGTAGACATATCCTGTGTATCTTATACTTCCCTTTAGTGCTAACTGGCTCTGCTCTAACTGGCCCCAACATCAGGCCCTAGACTGGTCAAATAAGCTGAATCATCAGTTAGGGGCAGGAGCACAGCAATCCATCCTGGAAGCTGGAAAACCAGGGACAATGATAGGACAATCTTGCATCCCAAAGGTGAAGTTGGCCATGTCCTGGGGATAAAGAGAAAACTCCAGCCTGAATGTCTGATGATCTCATACACTCTGACTGCACAGTCTATAAGGTCAGGAAGGTATCTTTGAGTGTATGTTGAACAACTAGCATCTAGATTCTGTTTTAGGGCTCTGAATACTGCGGCAATATAAAAATGAAATGATGATACATCTTCAAAAGCATTAAATGCAGCTAAACAGAGTTTTAAACATTTAAAAAACCCAAGTGCTCAGTCTACCCTCCAGTTACCACAGCACTCTGGCGTCAGTCTATTTTAGGTATTATCCAACTCCCATCACAGTGAGTGGGGGGTCTCACCATCTTTAATGAATTCATCTTCAGGACCCCCCCTGCTGTACAGGAAGTACTGTTACCCCCCACTTTACAGATGGTGAGCTAAGGTCTTAGAATCATTAAGGTGCTAGGTGCTGAACTCCATTGAAATCAAATCCCCTTAATACCTTTGAGGATCTGGGCCTTATCCACTTGCCCCAGATCACATAGGCAGGAAGAAGAAGTTGAAGTCAGGTCTCCTGAGACCTACATAACCACTGGATCATCCTTCCTCCTTGTCTGTTCCTAAGTGGTGATAGAATTAGGCCAAGCAGACCAGATAAGAAAAAGTGGCTAAGAGATTTCAGAGAGGGAGGAGGTCTTGTACACCTTTTTCAAATGTGCCAGTTAAGGAACCAAACTTCCTGGCCTTGCTACAGCCACATGGCTGGTGTTACCACTTACCATGGAGAATGGGAAAGCTCTTTGTTTAAAGGCCTCTGTTGTGCCCTGAATCTGTGACAGTGGGCTGCTGAAGGTCTCTCTTAGCTGCTTCTCTGCATGGCTCAGCCAGGGAAAGCACCCTAGGAAAGCAATAAGCCCAGGCTAATTTGCATGAATCTCTGCAGTGTTCTTTTCTGACTCTGGGGCTCTTTGAAGCATTTAATGCATCTTCTTTAATTAAATATGTAACACACACACACACACACATACAATGCCATCCAGCATAAATACAATTCTTCCCAGTGCCCATCTCTGCCCCTAATTAAAAGCAGCCATCTCCTCCTCTTGCCAGGCATTGCACCATCACCCCAGCAGTGTCTTTCCCATCATCCTCACTGTAAGCCTCTCTCAGTCCAGGAACACTGGTCTCCTCTTAAAGCAGTAATGTTCAACTCAGTTTTATGTCTCGCATCTAGATGCTTTTTTTTAAAAAAAAATAATAATTTAATTGTATAATTCTATGGTTGAAGAGTCTTAAATCCCATTTTGGCCAGATCCTCAACTGGTATGGATTGGGTAGCATCACAGTGGAGCTAACCTGATTTACATCAGCTGAGGGTCTGTTCTTACCTAATTCTTCCATAGCTCTTTTTTTCATACCAGTGGATCTCAATGTAAAGCGGAAAGTCTTAAGAGGTAGACATGAAGATAAGGGACCTGGTTCTCTTCTCTCATTAATGTAGGTCAGGAATAACCCAAGTCAGTAGACTGACACCAGTATTAAACTGGCATCAATGGACCAAATACACCATCTTCCTGCACCTTGTGTAGTCATTTACTACAAAACTAAATGACTGCCAGCTGGGTGTAAAAGGTTATAATTTGGATCCTGCAGCATTTTACAGTCATTTTGTGCTGGAATAGAGAATGATACAAGATGCAGAGCTGCAGCAACTTGGGCCCAGTGAGAAAAGAATCTAGGCCAGGAGTAGAGGACGACACATGAAAATAAATCAACATCTTTTTACCCTTGGTGAAACTGGCATCAATCCAGTGTAATTTCAGCGAAGTCAGTGGAGTCGCTCTGGTTTGACTCCAGTATAACTGAGAAGAGGATTGGGTCCATGGTATACGTCTAAGGCTAAATCAATGCTTCCTCCACCTGGGGTTTAGAGGCAATTATAAACTCACATACAGCATAAAATTCTGAATCCGAGCGCACTAATTATTGCATTCTTCCACCATGGAGGGCTGCAACTTAGGTAGCAGGACTGAAATTGTAAAACTGTAGCTCCCTGTTGTTTTGTTCACCTGGTCAATATTTTGGTAGCCTTAGGGTTTCAGCATCTAGACTATATTGGTAAACTTAACCCTTGCTATTGATCACTTCACAGAGACAGCTTAGAGATGTGAGCCAAGAGCTCCAGCTAGTGTAAATTCACTTGCCTCCATTGGCTTCAGTGGGGTACCCTGATTTACACCAGCTGAGAATCTGGCCTGTAGCTCCACATTGTAGCTGCTAGGCCCAGTGGACACAGAATAGCTTCCTAAACTGTAAAAAACTTGTGTTGTTGATTGGATTTTACTTTAATGTTCCCCTCCTGCCTGGTTTAATTGACTGGAAATAGGCATGTCCTTGAGAGATGAAATGGCTGCTGTGGAGGGGTCCATCTGTTATACCTGGTTTGCTGGGAGATGCTTCACTTAGAAAATCAAATTTCCCTCCTTAGCTACTCAGCATTTCCGGAGTTAAAGGGCCTGATTCCCCCCTCTCTCGTATTCGTGTATAAATCGGGGTACACATGAACAGACTCAATGCAGTTACATAGTGTGGAGGAGAATCAGCCCAACATCAATGATAACAGCATATGCCCAAGGCATAGTGAGGTGTGGTCAGTGATCAAACAGTGCTTACAGTGTTTACAAGAGCTCTGCTTTATTGTGTTTAGTTCCAGCTGGCTGTGCATAACAATAGAGTGACACAGAGTCTCACCCAGACTTTCTGCCTGTGAAACTCAGCCTTTAATGGCACATCCTCTAATACCACAGGTGGTATTTATATACTTCGAGATCAAGGAAGCGGTGACGTGTTTGGACAATAAATAAATAATCCTGCTATCTCAGGATTCCTCCATTTAGGAGTATTGCCAGCCCTCCAGATTGAACTGGAGCCTCCAGGAATTAAAGATTAATCTATAATGGAAGATTATGTCATGTGATTAAACCTCCAGCAATAGCCCAACCAAAACTGACAACTCTAATTTGGAGGTACAGCGAACTGTTCTTTTTGTGGACCTGTTATGGCAAGTGTCAGCAGGTGACATTGTTACATGTGGTCTTCCAAATTGTTTTTCTTGGTGTGCGAGCAAGTTTTGATTTTTGGGAAGACATGCTACACTGCTGTTCATTTGGGGTTATGGAAAGCAGCAGTTGGCCTTGATGTCTGCTCTGGATTGTGATTAGAGTCAATCCTGCAGACAGAGCTGCTCCCTGGAAACTGGTCAGTTGATATTGGGCACATATTCCTACCAGAAGGGATTGTTCTCCATGCTGTTTGACCAGCTCGTTCCAGGACTGCTCTTAGTGTGTAAATAAAGCAAGTTACACGTATATATATGAAGACTCCACCTCACTGCTTTCTCTTCGTACTGGCGAGGCCCTGGATACCTGCTCTCTCTCAGCAAAGGGGAGACACTGATCTCAGAAGAAAAGACACCATAAGTACTGTGAAATCATGGACAAAATCATCTTAACTCGCCTCAATTTGATAGCACTTTCCATTTACAGATTTGAATATGCTACACAGATATGAAAGAATTTAATTTCAGTACTCCCCTGTAGGACAGACAGAGAAACTGAGGAAGCAGTTAAAGTGACGTGCCCATGGTAACCCAGTGAGCCAGGCATAAAATCCAGATCTCCCCTTTCGCATTCCTGTGCCTTGAGCACAACATCCTTTCTCCTCTATCACATTTACTTGCGACCCAATGAAACTTGACAGAACGGCTGCTGCTTTCAGCATTTCCCTTCAGCCCTGACCTGGCCTAGACACAAAGTGTAGTAGTTGCTCAGCCAATTGTAGGAACTAAACGGAGCATAAACCATGGGCAAGAGTGCGGCTCTCTGATACCAAACACATTACAAACACCATTGTCATGGCATGCAAAGTGAAGCAGGAAAATGGCCACTGTTTATTCTTCTGTCAAGGTCAAGGGACGGTTGCTGACACACAATGTGTGACTGTGGTGGGTGCGCTCCCCCATACTGGCCTCGCAAGAGCCGAATTAGGCCAAGTACAGCCAATTAGGTTCCAAAACGGGGAGATGAAGCTAATTAGAAGGAAGCTTAGCTGTGAGGGAATGGGGGATGGGAAGAGACTTCTAGGAAGCTAGGTGGCTGGAAATAGCAGAGGAAGGCAGCCTACAGGGAGAAGGAAGGGGAGAAGTATGGTAGGAAGGAGCCCAGAAGTGAAAACAGCTGACCTCACTGAACTCATCCCTGGACTCATTCCTACCGAAGCCCCCCGTCCCCTCACAGCTGAGCATCCTTCTAATTCAGCTCTTGGAGGGTCTGTGGGGGGAGCACATCCCACCACAGTGATTCCCAGCTTCCTTAAAATTCTGGACAGGGCTGCGAACGGCCTTCCCTTTCTAAACCCTGGCTTACACAAGCCCTGCCGTGGCCGTAAACCGACGGCGTACTACTGCTCTGAAGCTCTGGTTCTGAATGTTCCAGGCTCTACGGTTCTGAGTGGGCAGAGGCTATTTCCTGTCTTCTTGCCTGGGCCCTGAGCTACTCCCTTCCCCTGGGGTGCCATGCTGAGCTAGCTGAAATGCCAGCTGCTTGGCCTCAGCGGCGTGATGTGGCAGCGTATCGCACAGGTGAACGCAGAAGTGTTCAAAATGAGCCTGCACTGTCCATCTATACAACTGCACTATGTATTTTCTGTTCAAGTCTCGCTCCATTTTTTAATGCAGCCAAATGACTTGTTCTTTTCTTTAATTGCTGATAAGGATGGCGCAGAGACACTTTCATCAAGCTGTCCAAACTGATGCCTGGATGTTCTCCTGAGAGGCACCAATTAATTCAGAAAACATCAGGGTGCATGAACAGTATAATTGTTCCTCCCAAGGTGCATTGCCTTGCACTTGTCTGTGCTGACTAACATCTTCCATCTCATTGCCCAGTTGCTGTACCTAGCTTGTTTAGCTCCTCCTGGATTTCTCTGAAGCCTCCTCTGACCCGACTAACCTAAATACTGTATCTCATCCCAAAACTTAACTGCTTCTTTCTTTCTTTCTTTCTTTCTTTCTTTCTTTCTTTCTTTCTTTCTTTCTTTCTT
>ML685942.1:1374826-1416144 GCA_007922175.1 Pelusios castaneus | reverse complement strand
CTTTCTTTCTTTCTTTCTTTCTTTCTTTCTTTCTTTCTTTCTTTCTTCATGACATCTGCTCCAGCTAGATATTTTATGATTATTGTACAGGATAGCTCTTACATAGAATTTTTCATCAGTAGATCTCAAAGGTATTTAAAAGAGAGATCAGTTTCATCACCCTCATTTTGCAGATAGGCAAAAGTGAGGCATAGAGCAGTGAGGTGACATGATCACTCAGCAAACAGAACCCACGTCTCCTGAATCCTTCTCCACTTCTATTCGGTTGGCCAGAAAGGCAGTACAATCACATCCAACTGCCAATGCAATTATAGTGATATAAAGATGTTTAGTAGGTATTGCAGTCTACCTATAAGGTTGCACAATATTTTTCATAATAAGATCCTGTTGTCAGTTACTTTATAATTTCGCCAAACTGCAGCTGTTTGGGATTAAATTTTCCATAATGGGTGTCTGCCTTAGGCTGAACTTTTTGGGGAAGTTTCCTCTAAAACGCTGCCCCATTTCAGTGAATGATTTTAGGGGAGAATACATTGTTTTGCCCATGTTAAAAAAATTGCTACTCATTTATTGTTGATGCTACAGTAGTGATCAATTGGCCTAGAGGGATGCTTTTCTGCAGGGCTAAATGATTAGTGCAGGCTCTTTGCTGCAGCCAAGAGGATGGGAGATCAGTGCTCCCCTTCCACTGTCTGTAGCAGGAAGCATGGCTAAGCACTGGGGTCCCTGCTGGAGCACTAATCCCCTGTTCCCCTGATTGCAGAAGGGAACCACTGTCTAGGGACCCACATGGAACGAATGGGGCTACAAGACGCATGCAATTTCCCTGCTGCAGCCAGGGAAACAGGAGATCAGCAAAGAGGCAGCCTCTGGTGGTCCTTCAGTGTTGTAAAAATGTTATTTGTGGCCCTCGAGCCAAAAAGGTTGGGTATCAATGTCTTAGTGCCTATGCAAGTCATAGTGTGAAAGTTTCCTCAGCTGTCCTGAGAACTAGCTGGTTTAGGTTCTTCTTTGTTGGCCATCACTATCGTACTTGAGTGCCTCATGATCTTTAGTGTATTCATCCTCGCACAACCAGAAAGAGAGAGAGGTAGCACTATATTCATTTTATAGATGGAGAATTGAGACTCAGAGGTGCTAAGTGAATTGTCCAAAGGCACACAGGAACATTGTGGCATAACCCGGGCTTGAATTCAGTTCTCCCAAGACCTCATTTAGTGCTCTGAGCAGTAGACCACAATGAAATAAGTCTTGCATAATCACAAGACTTCAGGACCTACAGCATCAAGAAAACCAGCAAATCCCACAAGCCTTATGATAAAATGTGAGTTATCAAAGGTGCATCGAGGCCCTATCTACATGGATCTCACTCACCATGTCTGAGCACAGTCCAAATCCAGTTGTGTCTTAATTAAGTTTTAACCAAGTTAAGAGGTGTCAAACTATTAAACTGAAGCTGGGCTTTAGCCATCTGGGGACCTATGCTTCCCAGGCCTGGATTTATACTTTGCACATCCCCATCCTATCAAAGTGCTTTAGATAGTTTGCCGTTAGGACAAATGTTGGGTTTAAATCACTTGTGCCATTTTATCTCTTGTGCTGACTCTTTGAAAATACCAAATTGCACCTGAAGGGGCACATGGCAGGTGAATTGTAAGCTGTCTGCCTGAACGTCTGACATCTCTTGTGAGCTGAAGCAGCACTGATTACATATAGTTCTATGAAGGCCTCTTCATGGGAAAGCTGCAGAGAGTCTCAAGGAAGCAAACTGTCAGTCAGTATGTGGGGATATTATATTAAGGCCAGAGATCCTGCAATATTTTCCCAGATTAGAGATTAATTTATTTCTAATTAATTTCTTTGCTGTGTAAAGATAACATAGTAGCTTTTGTGTGTGTGTGTGTGTGTGGTGCTGAGATAGCTCATAATCCAATCTTTAATTATTATCTCTCGTTTAAAAAAAGGGGTCTATTATGTTATAATGCCAGTTGGACAGAGGCGTTCAGAAAGCCAACAGGTTTATACATTTATAGAGGCAGTAAATGTAGAGTAAAATTGTTTCTTAATGAGCTGCAGTGTCTAAAGCAGTAGAACAGTTTGGGGGGTTGAAAGTAAAAACTCCTTTGAGCTGGTCAAAGCCTGACAGCATTCCTGCTCCTATTTGCCTTAAAGGGACATTTGATACAAACTGGGATGAGTAGGGGGATGGAGGGTAAGGGCCTTTGGAGCAGAAAATAAAATGGATTGTGAAAGAGTCTGCAAAGTTTTCATCTCCTGGTGTGTGTTTCACTGTCAGAAGCTCATAGGCTATGTCTACACTTGCACTTTTAAGTCGACTTTAACTAAGTCAACTTAACTAAGTCAACTTAAAGTCGACTTAGTTAAGTCGATGTAGTGTGTCTACACTTAAAATTAAAGTCGACTTAAAGGGGAACTTACAAAGTCGACCTAGAGCATCCACACTGGATGCCCTAGGTAGACTTTGTGGGGCTAGAGGGACCTGGGGCAGGTCCACGGTGGTGGGGGGGAGGCACCCCCTGTGTACAATGGGGCAAAGGGGTTCAGGGACCCTGGCAGGGCAGAGCCCTGTGTGTCATGCTGTCTGAATTTAGGGAAGCATTTATTATATTATTTTCTACGGATATCTCATAAATGCTATAATCCATAGGAACTATGTCATGTTTGGTATCAATAGAAAGGTAGTAATTTGCTGGGAATGATTATATAGTTTATGTCTAGGAATTCTATTTCGATTAGAAGTTAAGAATTTGATGTTATATCCATACTTTAACTTGTGTCATTCTGGACAAATGCCTTAGACGGGAGGGTGTGAACAACCATTGTCTCCTTAATGTTAAGGAATCTGCCAGGTGATATGGTCCCAGGGAGTAAACTGATGAGCCATTAAAGACACAATGGTTGTATTCTTTATGTCCTTAATGGCTCATCAGGATACTCCCTGGGAGCATTCTACCTAGAAAATTCCTAAACATTAAGGAGACAAATTCCAAAGGGGTAGCCGTGTTAGTCTATTGTAGAAAGACAACAGAGTCCTGTGGCACTTTTAAAGACCAACAGATTTATTTATCGCATGAGCTTTCGTGGGAGAAAATCCCACTTCGTCAGATGCTTTGAAGATGGGAAAGTTACACAATGGGAGGAAATTAAATGCAGGGGAGTGTATGACATAGGATCAGGTCAGGCTGTAACAGCAAATCAAAATAGGTGTTAGGATTCAAACACTGGGGAACAGCACATAGAGGAGGGTGAGGTCAAATCACTTGTTGTAATGAGAGAAAAATCGTAACATCAAATTCTTAACTTCTAATCGAAATAGAATTCCTAGACATAAATTATATAATCAATCCCAGCAAATTACTACCTTTCTATTGATACCAAACATGACATAGTTCCTATGGATTATAGCATTTATGAGATATCCATTGAAAATAATATCATAAATGCTTCCCTAAATCCAGATAGTGTCACACCCTGCCCACATGCCCTGCCCTTTGGGGGGCATGCCAGGCTCCCCCTGTGCCCCCCCCCTGCAGGGAGGGCATTGGTGTAGTCCTGGGGTAGCCCTAAGTTGACTTAAGGCTACCCCAGGGCTACACTGGCTTAATTCGACTTTAAAAAGTCGAATTAAGCCTTAGGTCGAGTAGAAAGGTGGTTTAATAAAGTTGACTTAATTTTCATTAAGACGACTTTATTTTGCTTAAGTCGACTTAAGCAAGCTGCTTAAGTCGACTTAAGCAAAGTGTAGTGTAGACACAGGGCACATTGTCGACTTAAGCCAAGCTTAAGTCGACTTAATTGACCAGTATAGACGCAGCCATAGAAACCACAAATGGAAAAGAGGATGCAGAAAAGAACCAAAAAAATTACGCAAAGGCTGAAGAAAATGCTTTAGTGAGGGATTTAAAGAGCTCCGTCTGTTTAGTTTATCAAAAAGAAAATTGAGAGGTGAGTTGATTGCAGCATATAAGGACCTTCACAGGGAAAAAATACTGGATACTAAAGGGCCTTTTAATTTAGTGGAGAAAGGCAGAACAAAAACCAGTGGCTGGCAGTTAAAGCCTGAGAAATTTGAATTAGAAACATGGCACATTTTTTTATCAGGGAAGTTGATTAACCATTGGAACAAACGACCAAGGAAAGTGATGGCTCCTCCATCTCTTGCGGACTTCAAATCCAGATGGGAGCCTTTCTGGCAGAGATGTTTGAGCCAAACACAAGTTAGTGGGCTCCATGCAAGAATAGCAGGGTTGAAAGATAATGGACTATGATATACAGGAAGTCAGACTGGATGTTTTAATGTTCTCTCTGGACCTTAAAATCTATGAAACTATGGAACTTGCATAAAATGTCCTTCCTTTGATTCCTCAAGGGACCTTCTTTTGTCCTGTATCTGTGCCATGCTATTGTCTCCAGAACAAATATGCTCATAATGTTGGTGAATCGATTAAGAACTCTGCTGAAGGATACTGTGGCTGTCCCTGCTGCTGTGATATTGGCACTCACTGGACCCCAGCATTTTCAATTTAAGAGAGAGTGTGTCAAAAATATCCTATTTTGGGACAATTATGTAATTCTGGCCAAAAAATCCTTTTAAAAATCTGTTTGTTTATATAGTGAAACCTGAAAATAAAACATTATTTTCTGGGTGGTCTTTTTTTTCAGGGTTTCCCCCACAGGTTTATTTTCTTCCTTTCCCTCTTTCTTCTGCCCTTCAGTGGTCAAAAAAAAAAAGGGGGGGGAATGAAGAAAAAAGATGAAAGCTAAGAACATTACAATGTTTGAAACTGCGGATTTTCAATTAAAATGTTGAATACATGGAATATCCTCCCCCACTCCCACCCCCAAACTTGCAGAATGAAACTTATTTGGAATTTTTTTTTCAGAAACACGCAATTCATGTTGTCCAACAAAATTAATAAAGCTACAATAGCTGACAGTTTAAGCACCCTAAAAAATTCCCCCAGTAGTATATGCCTAATTCACAACTCCATTGCTCCAATTTTAAACTGAAATAACTCCAATGAATTACCCGTTTTAAGCAGGAGTAATGCAAAGGTGAATCATTCCTATTTCTCCATTTTGCTTGTGTGGGTTTATCAGACCCATAAATATTCTTCAAATGCTTTTGTGTGTGTACACTTTACCACTGAGCTAATTTTTTTCCACCCTGACAATTTTACAAATATTTTTAATGAACTGAAATGGTTTGAAACACGGAATTCATAATTAGCATTATTAATAAGAACAGGCCACTTCACTGCTATAATGAGACTTTAGGTGCCATAGGGCAAAAGAACATATTGTAATATGCTATTTATTCAGTATGTACGTGAGAGATTAACACTGAATTACACCCATGTGCTTATCAACTCTAATGATACTGCAACATATACCCACGTAGTTAAAAATGTCACAATAGCTACTTCTGGTCCTCCTTCTGGCAGCTTCAGGTTCCTGCTTATATACGGTGTAGAACATTGCTGTAAGCCTGCGTCTGTATCCTTGCCTGTATATAAAAGTGCCACAGCTAAAACCTAACCTGTGTACATTACATGTACGTATCTCTTGTCTGCAAATATCTGTGTACTTTCAGTACGAGTAATTGTCCTTTTCTTATAAATACAAAACTATATAAATCACCAGTAAATATCTCTTGTAAATATTTCCCCATGTACTTGTCAATATTTCTTCTCATGCTTATCTGTAAGTAGTCCTTATGTAGAAATATTAATCTGCATAATTACTTGTACATATCACTTAACTATAAATATTTCCCTATGTACTTACCTGTGGAGCTACTTTACCAGTAAAGAGCACAACTGAAAGAGTTTAAATCAGAAAAACAATGAGTTCAATGTGAGTGCCAAGGCACTTGTTGTAAGTACAGGATGAAGGCAGAGCAGAGCCGTGAACCACTAGAATACATGCAGTGTGGAAAGGCTACACAGTGCAGTTACAATATTAGGCCTTCCTTTTGTGGTCCCCCTTGGGAGGCCAGAGCCAATACTAATTTTTTCAGTGGTTTACCTTAGACTTCACGTTTAACCAATGTATCATGTCATCATGCATAATTAGCAAGTGCAGCAATATTTTGAGAGCTATTGAAAATGACATTAATAAACAGCTTTCATCCTGGAGGACCAGGTGTTTTGCACACCAGGCAAATATAAAGTAGTGATCCCAGAAATGCAGCTCCTTCTGGTGTGGAGAGAGTAACTCAGCACATGGAATGGAAGGAAATGTCTGGCCAAGGACACCAGGTAACCTTATGCACTTACAGATAGTACCAGGTGATCTCACATACAACTAGAGGAAGCCCAAGACATGGATCTGGACTTTCCCACAAGGTCAAGGTGTTTGGGTGCAGCGTTAATGTGTTAATGACTTCAGCGGGGTGTCTTCAATTTATATCAGCCCTGGATCTTCTCCACTGGGTTTTTGTTTAAACCTTTTTGTTTAAAAAAAAGGTGCCGGTACTCAGCCCGATCCAGCCCCGACCCCGGCCCTGGCTGTGCCTGGGAACCCGGAGCCACCAGATCCAGCCCTGGCCAGAGACCTGGGACTGATGGCAGCGACACAAGCCAGGGCTGCATCACTGTGAAAAAATGGTGCTGGTACTCCGTACCTGTGCGTACTGTCACAAAAAAAGCCCTGCTGGGTACATGTTTGCTAGTGTAGTACCTTATACTCACCATCATATGGGAATCTTCTGCAATGGGTGAGATCTACTTAGTCTGGTACCCTGTCTCTGGGAGCTGCCACTACCATATGCTTCATGGACGAGACAAGATTTCAGGCAATGAACAGATGGGAAGAGGAGGTAATAATAAGAGTGCTTTGGTTAGTGTAATGACCAGCGATCTCAGCACGCTCTACTTACTTTCTAACTATTCGATATACTTTCCTCTGATGAAAATGGGGCTTTGCAATACATCCTAGGCTGGTCATCAACACTTCTCTTAACATAGCATGTGCAGACAAGGCCTAGGAGGAACTTTTTATTACTATGGTTATGTCTTCACTGCAGAAAATAGTATTAATAAATATCAGCTTTTATCAACACGTCTACAACACATGGAGAACTCCTGTGATAAGATCAGCTGTCATGTTTCCTCATCAGGAAACTAGCCAGAGCATCATGGGGCTCCAGTTCTACAAACCACAATTGTCTTGGTACATTCAGTGGCTGAATCCTGTGTGCCATTCTCGCATAATCATACTAAATTCCTTGATATTCAGTTTAATCACACCACATGTATAGTACCAGGCTGCTCAAATCAGTCTGATTCAACTGGCTCCTGGTCCTATTGCACAGCCAGCCTCTGCAGATTAGAAGAGCTGCCCAGACATTTCACTTTCTTAACCATGTCAATGCATGATGACCTGAAGAACCTGCCAAGGACAAAATTAAAATCCCACAGCTCTCTATGGAACCACATCAAGACCTTTACACTCAGCTTCGATGCTGAGATTCAGGGAAGAGCCACATGGAGCATTTTGACTGCTTGAAACAAATCGATCATCATTGACCCTGCCAAGGAACAACCAGGGTTTTGACTGATGTTGGAAAGACTGGTGAAAATTTAATCCCATTAAGACATCCCATTGGAGATGTGGACAAACCTTCTTTAAATGGAAAATGAGGCAAATATCTGAAGGTGACAGTGGTTACTTGTCCCCTTCATTCTTTTGCTGGGGGCCTGAAGGACATTCACTAGCTCACTGTTGCAGCAAAGTGATGGCTATCAAACGGAGACATCAATTTGTAATTGTTGCTACCTACCCAGTCCATACAAAAGAAGAAGAATGCAGAAAATAGTATGCGTTATCATGGAAATCTCTCTTCTGCTGTGACATCCTAGTATAGAGAAGGCCCTTGGCAGGAAGTGGCATTTACCTCAGTGAAGCCATGCTGGGGTGCAGGGCTGACCTTGGCTAACCACACTAAGGTGAAATCCGCATCACCTTCTCTTCACTAGGATTAGAGAGTTCTTGTGGTGTTAAAACATGCTCGTTCTGGCAGTGACGATGACTCGCGTGGTTTGTTGACACAGTCATTCTGATCTGGCTGCTCTAGGAGAGAGACCTCCTTTATTGGGAAGAAAGGTCCATAGGCATTTGTGATTGTGCAAATATTGCTGATACAGAGGGATCTGGGGGCATTGTGTGTTAACACAGCCAGGAGCAATGATATAAAATTGGCAGTGAAAAAAGGTACGTAGTCTGCCGCCCTCCTGCTGGCTCTCATAGTCTCTCTTCATATATGTAGCTTAATTGATTAGCTTCTGATGCTCCGGATTGCCACGGCTTTAGGGAACTGCAGCTGAAGGAGAGCAGCAGGTCACAGGAAGTGTTAGCACTTCATTTAGAGAGCCAGGTTAATGACTTGTGTGGTGAAATTAGAATTAATTTAGAGGATGAAATCCTATTTTGACTCAAGTGAGATCCTAAATCTGCTAACGACTTGTCAAAACTGGGCTCCCAGAGGTCACCACCTGAGGCTGAGTGAGTTTCATGCTTTAAAAATTATTGAATACACTGTGTTCAGCCTGTATGTGCAGGTATGATGCCAACCCTTGAATCCAGCTGCTTCCAAACAAATAACCCTCCAGGGTGACTTTGCACAGCTTCTGGCTCAGATGCAACGTGTGCCAGGCTCCACACAGAAGGGATGGAAGATTCAGACATTTTTAGGTCCATGGTAGGATTCATAAACCAGGAGAGGGATTTTAAACTGGATCCCAGCATAGATGGGCGATTTGATGCAGAGAAAAGGTGGCTTCAGCAATCAGTAGGTGCTAGAATCTGGATAGCTAAGATAAGACCTGAGATAAAGTTCAGGTGGAGTTGAGGCAGCAACTCCCACAAATAGATTTGGAAGGTGCTGATGTATGGGGTGTGACAGGAGACTGAAAACTCAGGATGGAAAGTCATTGAGTTTTTCTCTCACAAAACTCCAGCCAAGATGGGGGTTCCATGGTGCTCGGCTCACATCCTGTGTTTTACAGTGGTGCCTGCCAAAGTTATCGCTGGTTGGTTCAGGGAAGTGTCCTACTGTGGAGGAACAAAGAAGGCTGCCAACTCTAGAAAGCTTTGGCAGAGGATTGCAGAGTGCTTCCATGAAAGTTTCATAGAGACCTCTCAGGAGCATTCAAGGGACACTCTGGGTACATAAACATACTGGTCTCTGAGGCCTGCCGTATCTAACGATAGAGGGAAATGAAAAACAGATAAGAACACTCCCTCTCTTTGCTGTACTGCTCTCTTCTAGTGCTAAGTAAACTAATGAAAAGTCAATAGCTATGTTCTGTTATGTTGGGAGAACCATCACTGTAATGGGAAATAAATTCACACACTTAACTGATGATTTTCCCTCTGTGTTGCGCTTGCCTGTGCTCCACTTCAGGGATTGACTGGGCCACAGTGAAGTCTCAAACAGGTCTTGGCTCATGGTATAGCTCGAATCCCTGGCCCCCCATCCTCCTCCTCCTCCACCTCCTCCTCACTATTTATGCCAGGGACCTGGGATTCAGACTCCTTGGACCTACCCACAGTGGTCTGGGGTAGCGGTGGGGTCTCCGCCAAGTATGGTAAGCAGCTCCCTGTGAAACTCCCTCTCTCTTCTTTTCATACACAGCTTCCATAGCTGTATGAACGTGTGGGTGTAGCTAGTGATTTAGTCATACCGGTTAGCTTCTTCCCACTGGTTGTGCTTGGATTTCACAGTCCCCGTATGGAAGGAAAGCTGTGCTTTGAATCAGCAGTGTCCGTCCAACACCCCCAAGATTTAAGGCTAACCTAAGAACTGCTGTAAAAACATTTCATATAACAGTTAGTTGTAAATCTCTTCTGTGCCAGCTCTCTCTAGAACCCGATGTCCGAAATTCCCAGATTAACCAATGAGTGCTGCAAAATGTTTATTTTCTTTGGCAACTTTATGTCTCACTATCGGAATTCCAGCCAGATTATTTTACTCATCTGCCCTTCATATAGAGAGAGAATATTTCTGTACATTGAAGCTTTGAAAATCCATTTGTGTAATCTGGAGCATCTCTTTTACATCACCTCGATCCCTTCATAGAGAAAAAAGTGTGATCTGCTCCTAACAGAATCTTCTTACATTAACAATCCAAAGCTCTGCACTAATGACTTACTGATGAGAACAACCAGCTCCCCTGAACTACCAATACACTGGTAATGGGAAGGATTTGTTTCAATACCATTTAACAACTCTTTAGCAATTTCGAGCCTGGTCTGATTAAATATTCATATTCTTCTAGTATGAGATCTTGCTCTGTTTTTCTTGCTTGATCTTTGTATTCATACTTTGCTTTGGAGTTTCCCACACGGTGTTTTCTAAATGAAACTAACTGGTCTTGGTCTTCTTTGAAGTGCATTGCGAACTTCGGTTTTATTCATGATGGGGTGTGGTGAAGAATTATTATTGGAAGCAATCATCTCATGGCGATGTGCAGGGGAGAGATGCTGCTGGGATTTATTCTGTGGGACAGGCAATAGAGATATACAACTTCAGTTGTGGAAGGGAGATGTGATGGGGTGAGAAGATGGAAAAGGGTGATCATGGAGGCAGAATTTCGCTTGGGACAGAAGGAAGAGAGGTGGGATGTGATCACTGTGGGAAGAAGGGTGGCAAAGGGGAGGTGAAAGAGGAAGATAAGTGTGGAGATGTGGAGGAAGAATGACCAGTGCTGGGGAGAAAGGGGACGCAATTGTGACTAGTGGTGGAGTACTTTCCAAAGTTTGGGATCAGTTAAAGTACTTCAAAGTTTTAATTCTTCTCTGCACTGTTGAGACCCTCTTAGCTTTGAGGAATGGATGGATTTCTAGACATCTTCCAGGCCAGCACGCTAGGCTGAATGACTGAATAGAGATGAAAGGTGTGGCTTGGAGAGTCTGGCAATGGCACTAAAAATGTCCCTGAACCCATCAATTCCTTCTCCTAACTCATTACTATGAAAGCTCCTTCCCCTGTACCCATTGCTCTGAAAACTTCACCCCCTGACTCCACCATTTCAAAAGCTTTGTCTGTTTCAGCAAGAAAAAAATGAAATGGGAAAAAATCATTTTGGGTCAAATGAAATGTTAAGTTCAACCCCAAATGATTTTTGTTTCTTTTCAGAGTGAACAAAATATGTTGTTCAACCCAATATGATGTTTTTTGTTCATTTATTCCTCTTCTCTCTTTTTTCCCCTCATCCTTTAAAAAAAAATCAGCTAAATTTAGAAACAAAATGCTATTTTGAAACAAAACATCAGAATTATTCGTTTTGAAATGGCGGAAACAAAACTGTTCAACTTTTTTGAAATTTTGCCCCCATTGTTTGCCCAATCTGCCCCAAATTTATGAATAATTTCGGTGCACCCGTCCTCCCTCCGCCAAAATGTGCTTTCAGCTAATTTACTATACGCCAGAAAAAAAAAATCACCGAGTTCTAATTTTGCCACTCTCAGGGTGCATCTACACTTGTAAATTAAGTCGATTTAATTTACTCTGTGTTTATACTACACTTTCCTTAAGTCGACTTAAGCAAGCTGCTTAAGTCAATTTAAGGAAAATTAAGTCGACTTTATAAAACCTCATTTTAAGTCGACTTTTGGCTTAAGTTGACTTTATAAAGTTGACTTAAGCCAGTGTAGACCTGGAGTAGCCCTAAATTGACTTAGGGCTCTCCAGGACTCCCCCACTGCCCTCCCTGCCAGGGTGGGTGGCACAGGGAGAGCCTGGCATGCCGCCCCACAGGGCAGGGCAGAGCCCTGCCCACCCTGCCCCTATGCCCTGCCAGGGTCCCTGTCCCCCTTTGTCCCATTGTACCCAGGTACAATGGGGCAAAGGCTGAGCCCCCTGGCACTTGGCAAGGGGTGCCCCCCCGCCACCATGGACCAGTCCAAGATCCCCCTAGCCCGTACAAGTCGACCTAGGCATCCAGTGTGGACGCTCTAGGTCGACTTTGTAGGGTTCCCCCAAAGTTGACTTAAAATTTAAGTGTGGACATGCTAAGTCGACTTAACAAAGTTGACTTAAAGTCTACTTTGTTAAGTCGACTTAGCTAAGTCGACTTAAATTAACAAGTGTAGACATAGCCTCAGTGAGTAGCAATGGGTACATCTGCACAGTAAAGAATAAAAACATAAAACACCTCACAGCAGCCAATCCCAGAGCCAGCATCAACTGACTCAGGCTTGCGGACCTAAAAATAACAGTGTGGATGTTCAGTCTCAGGTTGGAGCCCTGGCCTCTAAAACTCAACAAAAGGGAGGGTCTCAGAGTCCAGGCTCCAGCCCAGCCTGAACGTCTACATTTCTGGTTTTAGTCCCAGCCTAAGTCAGATGACCTGGGCTCTGGGACTTGCTGCTGTGTTTCTTTTTTTGCTGTTTAGACATTCCTATAGATAGACCACCCAAGAGCTTTGACTTGCTGTTGACATGGATTGGGTTTACATTGGTGGCAAAATTCTTCAGTTTCCACTTCTGAGTCACCCAAGCCTCCTGGTACTTAAGGACCTCACTGCTAGTACTGCAGAAGAATAGTAGAGTATGAAGTATGAAGCTCAGGGGAATTTAATACAGACACAATTCCCAGCAAAGCGATTAAATGCCAGTCCCTAATTCCATACATGCCTAGCTGAAAATTTAGCTGGGCTTCATGCAACCCAATATAACTAATCTGCCATGCAGCCGCAATGTTAATAGGCCAAATGTGTTATCACACATTTGGCTGTTAGAAACAGTAAAACTTAAATGAATTGCTGTGATTTTTAATACAGATATGGGTGCTGGGGTAACATGGCCACAGGTTGGCAGTGTTAAGATGCTGTTATGAGTACCCCATAATATGGCCGCCACCTCCCTTGTGATATAAAGTCATAAGATGCTGTTTACCAGATACCGTCCCCAGGTCACGTAGAGAACTGTTTACCAGATACTTCCCCCAGGTCACATAGAGATTGTTTACCAGATACGCTCCCCAGGTCACGTAGAGAACTCATGGCTGCGAGGCTTGTGACCATCAACATGCTTTATTCGAACCCTAATTCGCTCTCAGCCAGCTCCCAAAGGGGTGGGTCGTCCCCCTCGCCCATGTGAGGGCATCTAGAGGGCAAGTCAATCATGGCTGCTCTGGCCCCCCCCCCCAGGGGTGTAGAAGGCTCTGACCCGGAACCTAGAGAGCTGGTGAAAATTCCTTTGCCCAAATAAGGATAGGAGGAACCGGGCAGCCCCTTGCCCCAAAATTCCTGCTGCAGCGACATCTGGCCAATCACAGCCCTCGGCAGGAAGCAGAGGCCTAGGCCATAAAAGCTACCATGCTGCATGAAGCAGAGGAGTCTCCACAAGTTAACTGCCAGGCCTGATCACCCTGTAGTAGGAGTTCCCCCGAGAGTGCCAGCCCGAGTCGATTTCAACCTCCACCTTAAGACGTCATGCTGTTGCTGGTCACCTGCCTGATAGTCTTGGTACGTATGTGACCCCAAGTTACCCCCCACGTTTACTTCTCATGATTGTTTCCCTTCCCTTTAAATGTATATAGTTGAATATGAATAACGCTGCTACCTCAGTTTTAACCCAAGGTATTACAATTGGTGTAGGTTTGGGGATTATTGTTACGCTTATTGTTTTATGTATTGGATTCTGTCTTTTTAAACTTTGTCTCCGGACTATCAAGATAGTCCAAGAGGAGGGTTTATTCTGAAAGTTTTATCTCTGTGTAAATCATTGTATGTTAAACTGTTGGGTAATTACCTGGGGTTATCTTGTTACCTGTGAAGCTGACTTTCGAGTTTAGTTCAGCTAGCAGCACAACTGTTAACCCTTTGCGTCCCAAAGAGGGAGACTAATAAAGTTTATTATTTTTGGCCACCACTTTAAGTTTCCAGGAGCCTTCCTTCTCCCATCCTTTACCTACTGCGGACAGGCAGCTGGCTGGCTGGGTGCAAGGATGGAGTACCTCTCCATGGTTATTGTCGTCCTTGCAGCTGCTGCAGATTGGCAGCCTTGGATGGGGCAATGAATGGGAGGAGGAAAGATGTAGGGCTGGAAGGGAAATGCTCCCATTGCAAGGAGGAGGAAGTCAGAAGGGGTTTATCTCTGGACTGCACTTTAGACACTGTTTTCAAGATGATATTGGAAGGACAGTTTGGACCTGAGGAAGCAGGGTTTGAGAAGGAGATTCCCAGACTCAGTTTCTAGTTCTAGAAGGGGAGTGTGCACCAGTGATTAGAGAAAGGGGAGTGGAAGGTAGAACTCCAGTGGGCATTAGGATTCCCTGCTTCTCTTGTGGAAATGGCAGAGGAACTAAATGCTTTCTTTGCTTCTGTCTTCACAGATTAAAGGTCTGGAACATTTGACTTATAAGAGAAGATTGAAAGAGCTGGGTTTGTTTAGTTTGGAAAAGAGGTGACTGAGAGGGGACATGATTTCTGTTTTCAAGTACCTATAAGGCTGTTATGAGGAGGAGAGAGAAAAATTGTTCTCCTTAACCACCAATGATAGGAATTTTTTCCTAATGTCCAACCTAAACCTCCCTTGCCGTAATTTAAGCCCATTGCTTCTTGTCCTAACTGTCAGGGTGATTAACCACTGGAATAATTTGCCTAGGCAGGTTGTGGTATCGCCATCTTTAAAAGTTTTTAACAGCAGCTTAGACAAGCACCTGTCAGGGATCGCTGGAGAGGGTATTTAGTTCTGCCATGAATGCAGAGGACTGGACTCGATGACCTCTCATGGTTCCTTCCAGTTTCTATGATTCTTCCTGGCTCTGTACCCTGACATGTCAGGTAAGACACTTAACCTGGTGGTGCCTCAGTTTCCTGATCTGAGTAGCCGTTGTGATAATATGCATCTCACCCACAGGAGATTTCTGAGTAGTGCTGAGCAAGGAATTGGTTTGCTGCCCAAAAAATCTGAACACCCCTTCCCACAAAGTCAGGCTATTTCACACCAAAATTATTATTTATTTTGGCTTTTCTTATTGAAATGAAAAAGTGAAAAAAAAAATTTCAAGCAACATGAAAGACATTTTTTCTTTGGTTTTGGGTAATTTTCCGATGTTTTTCTCACCTCCTTTTTGATTAGACAAATTTCTAAATGACATGCCATTTCAAAATGAAAAGTCAAAATGTTTCATTTTGAAATGGTCTCAGTGAACCATTATGGCTTTTTAAAAATATTTTCCTCGTGTTTTCAGATGAAACTATTCACCAAATTTGATCCAATTTTGCACATAGTTTTGGTGCCCTCGAAAATAAATTTTAATAGCGTTAGCCAGAAAGGTTGGCAACTTCCTGGGCACAGGTAGTTGTCACAGAGGCTGTGAATTATTAGCCATTTTGGGATTGTGCCAGCAGATTGACCCACTTGGAAGAAGATAAACTTCAGTGCTCCTTATGACTAAAGCTATCTTAATTCTCCTCTTTCCCCTCCCACCTCTAGGGTGCTTCTACACTTGTAAATTAGTCCACTTAAGCAGGCTTAAATCAACTTAATTTACTGTGTCTACACTTGAGTTTCCTTAATTCGACTTAAGCAGTTCCTTAAATCGAATTAAGGAAAAGTTAGTTCGAATTAGTAAAACCTCGTTTTACTTCGAACTAACCCTTAATTCGAACTATTTAGTTCAACTGCTTAGTTCGAACTAACCGGCACATTGAGCTTAATGCAACTGACTAAATCGAACTAAGCAAGTGCCATGCATGGCACTTGCTTACTTCAAACTAGCATTCTAGTGGGGCCATGCTAATTCAAATTAAGTTAATTCAAACAAACTAAAATTAGTTCGAATTAGTTTGTTCGAATTAACTAATTTGAACTAACTTTGGTAAGTGTAGACATAGCCCTAGAGAATGACTTTTCTAATGAAAGTGCTGAGTTGAATTTGGAGAGCTCTGGTCATGCTATGTCCAAGGACTATCCCATGACTATTGTCCATCATTTTAAGGCACTTATCACCATGGTAACTACATGCATATTTAATCCGACATGTGCCCCACTCTAGTGGGCACCAGGAGGACAGGTTTTGTGTACGATCGACCTATGGATCCTATGGAAATGAAGAACCAGAGAGTCTGCAGGAGCAGATGTGACTTTGAAGATGATCTTCACACAGTCAGGAAGTACTGTGTGGCATCTCTGTGATTGCCAGTTTTGCATTTGTCTACACTCTCTACCTAAGCAGTGAATAATCTGTTCAACCTTTTCCAAGAGTCATCTGGGCTGATACAGTATTTAATAAATCATGCTCCTACATCTGAATTACTCTTGCATAGTGCTAGGGCTGCAGTGTTAATGGAGGAGGTGCCTTTCAACTGAAGGCCTGATCACTAAAGACGTTGTGGGATAATTTTGTTAAGGGATTGGGATATATGAATCCTGTATCTTGCACCAACATCTGCTTGTGTCACTAACATTCTGCTAACCTAATATTGCCCTGGTGATTTCGATTGGATTTGGGATCCTTCTTCACTTCCTGTCCTAAACAGCTGTGCAGCATTGTTGCATTCCACCCCAGAAATGGTTGCATGTGGGTGATGGGTGATGCTTTGGTATTATTAGGTAATAATAATAATACCTTTTGTTCCCATAGCCTCTTCCATCAAAAAGTGTCAAAGTGTTCTACAAACACCAATTAATTAAGCCCCATAAAATCCAGGAGGATAATTGCTTTAAATAGGGAAGCTGAGGCACAGGTTAATTAAGAAACTTGTTCAGAGCCACACAACAAACAGAGGCAGATAGAACACAAGGCTTAAGTATTATGTTATGTCCAAGGAAAGCTCAGTGGGGCAAAGCTGTCTCTCAGCCTCTTTTCCACTGGGATACATGGGGTATTGAGCCAGTTTTACAGAACCTGGGCAATTCCCTTCCATTAAGGGAATCCCCACTAGTTCCTTTCAGGCAGCCCTGCAAGCTCCAGAGATCCGGTCCTAGCTTGGCCAGAGTTCCAAGGTCTAAACACTAAAAATAACAACAATCGGACCTCACTTTGATCTAGCACTGTTCATCAGCAGTTTTCAAAGTGCTTTACCTAAGAGATCAGTGTCATTACCCCATTTCACAGCTGGAGAAACTAAGGCAGAAAGAGGTGAAATGACTCCCACAAGCCCATCTGGTATGCTAATAGCAGAGCAAGGACTAGAACCCAGGGCGTCTATGGCCCATTCAGGTAGTCTATCCACTAGGCAATCCTGCCCACAACCCTAAGCCCTCCTTACGTGATGTCCCTGCAAAAGGAATTATTTAATCATTGCTGCTGTTTGAAGTCTGCTTCACTGTGTTTTTAATAAAAAGAACAGGTAATTCAGTGTTACACCAGGCTCTCTTTTGAACAACTTTTGAGTGTGTGTGTGGGTGTGAGATGAGAATATTGTGTATTATTGTATTGGAAAAAAAACCCAGCAAAAATACCCCGAATCTCAAACAACAACAAACAAGCATGATTTAATATGATCAGCTGTAATGAGGAAATAGAAGCCAGCTACAGAACTGCATATTTCTGTCTGGGTTGTTTGTTTCACCGCTGACTGATGAAATAGAACACATCAGACAAAATGCTTTGCTGGCAAATGTCCACACCGCCAGCCATGTCAGCCGGGTACATTTGCACCAGTGGCTCCTTTGGCCCCACTGTTACCAACAGTATGTTGGGTTTGGGTTTTGTTTTTTTCCCTATTACGCATAGCTCAGTTTATGGGGCTGGCACTGCGGGTAAAGCTCTGGCTGTTGGTGCTAGAACCACAACAAAAGGCGGTGATTTATAATTTGCTCCCATTATGCCTTTTCCCAACAATCTATCATCAGGCGGCATCACAGAGTTTGGTTGGGAAGGGGGAAAGAATTGCCCTTTCTTATGTTCAGCTGATAAATAATAATAATCATCATTATTATTATAATGGCAATCATAATAAAATCCATCTGTTCCCTTCCTTCCCCTGGGCCCGTCCCCATTAGAGAGAAAGAGCAACTTTCTGTGTCTATTTATTAATCCCTTGGATCTGGGAGTGTGAAACAGTTAACTTAAACTCAATCTGTTGCAGAGCAAATAAGCCCGCAGCATATTATGTATTAAACCCATTTTTCATGGATTAAAATCTTCCCAATGGAGCCCTCTGTGCACTAATCACAATCAAAGCAGCGCTCCCCAGACCTGTCAGTCAAACCGGAACATTTCCATTCTTTCCTAGACACGCCAGGTTCTGATTCTGACCTGATCTGTACCTGGTGTCATCAGTGGGTGTGGAAATGCTAGCATATCAAACTGCTATGTTGTTTCCCTGGTCTTCCTCCATCTATCTCTCTGGATCCACTGGCTGCCTCTTGACTTGTGTTTAGGCAAGGCAGGGCATGTCTACATGGCAAGTGAAAGTGTGATAGTATCACTTTGCTTTCTTCTCACTAGTGTGGGCAATGAGAATAGTGCAGGTCTGGCAACTTAGGCTGCAAGTGTACAAGCCTGCTGAATACACATGTGGGCTGCTAGTCTATGCTGAAGTCCATGCCACTACACTTACTACTGCTCCCTAGGCTAGATTGTAGATTGTGTCTACCCAAGATCTTCTGACCCCTTCACAGGCCGTCAAGACATACTCTGAGGTTGTCTGATTTTTTGGGGCAGTGTGATGGGGTGTCCAGTCCACTTAGGATGACACAGGGGAAGCCAATTAACTCCATAGGCTGTACCTGGTGAAGAAGCCAGGGTGCAGAGAACTAATAGCAAACAGGTTCGGCTGTGCCAGAACAGGCGGAGCCTGTATAAAACCCAGGACTGGTGAACAGAAAAGGGGCTGCTGGGAAGGGCTACAGGCAGCAGTCACACCCTTGGAAGAGAGCCGGAGCCAGCGCCAGCCAAGTTTGGTAGGAAGCAGCCCAGGGAAGAAACCAGGGTGGCTGAGAGAAGAAAGCCTAGCTCAGCACTGTTGAGTTGAGGGCTCCTGAGCCAGAGCAGAGGGCAGGCCTGAGTTCTCTTGCCATTCCTTAAGGGAGTGGCACTGGGGTAGTGAATGGGAAGACTATCTAGGACTGCTGGTAGACTGCGCTGTGGAAAGGAGAATGCTGGCTGGAGGGCTAAGTCATGCAGAGGATGCTGTGGTTCCTGGAGTGTGAGAGAGAGGCTGCAGACCAGAGGGAAGCACAGATCTGATATGCAAATGCAGAAGGAGTCATCAATCTCAAGAATTAATCTTCAGAGGAAGGAGGAGGAGATGCCAGATTAGTGGTTAGTGATGCGCTCTGACAGTCAGAGAGAGTCTGTTTTGTTTGTACAGTCCCTAGCACAGTGGGGTCCTGGTCCCATGACTAGAGCTCCTAGGTGATACAATAATACAAATAATAGCCACACATAAATAACAGAATTGAAGTGTTTTATTAGCTGCAAGGCAAGGATGGATATTAGTTATACTACAGTAGCTGCTAAGGTCCCAGCCCCATTCTGCTAGGGGCTGTAAAAACATGGAATAATAGAAAGTCCCTGCCTAGAAGACGGCTGTGTTGCTAGTTCCAAGTGCTCAGAAATGATGAGTGAGGCACCTGAAATCATGAGATGAGCTTAAAAATAATGGGAATTAAAACAAACAATCCATTTGGAGTTATTTCTCTTTCCCTTCTTTCTGATCTTTGGGGTGCAGTTGGGATATGCTTTCAAGATTTTATTTGAAACTAAAGGGTTAGGAAGTTATTTTATACAACAAAACACAAGCAGAGATTCTCCCGACTCCAGGAGTGTGGGGCAAAGCAGAAAAGGGTATGGAGATATTTGTGCAAGGAGGAAATGAATGGGTGGATGCAGTTGGCATGGTTGGGAGCCAGGGAGGTTGGGGCTAGGCTGGGAAATGATGAGAAATGATACTTGACAAGCAGGGAGAGGAGGGGCGACAGGAGGGTGAGGCGCTGACACCAGATGTGATGAATCATGGGGAGCCATGTGGAGATTCAAAGCAATGGGTAAGGAAAATGGGTTAGCAGATGAATTTGATGCAGATGGAGCAGGGTTTTTAGATGGCAAATGTCACAGTACTAGTCTACAACCTCTGCTGCAGTCCCCTACCTATACCATCCTCTACCCCATTGGCAATCAGCTATGTTGTGTGCCCACCAGCTGTGTCCTTGTCTTTTTCCTGTGCTGACCCCAAACCCAGCATGCACAAGAGGATTCAAACAGCCCTGTTGGAGCACAGGTCTATCAAGTGGGGATGTACCAACCCCCTGGGTCCCTTCCAAGCCCCCACACTGTGTCAGTCCCATTGGGGCTAGATCCCTGCTGGAGGAAGTGATTCACCCTGCTATAACAATAATGTACAATAGGAGCCAACTAGAGCACTGGACCCTAAGTGGATGCTGGTGGATTCCAATATGCTGAGCTGCGGGTGGGACGGGGGAGCTGGGCTACTGCAGCTATTTGAAGGGCAAAAGAATCGGTCGTCATTAATGTTGCTCCTTGGACCGCCACAAAAACGTATTCAGGCCATTCATTTATTAGACGTGCTGAATTCGTGTTGACACTCCATGTGATGATTGCCACATCAGCGCTGGGAAGCAAAGGTATAGTCAAACACGTGGAGATCAGCGTCTGGATAGCTCTAACCTGCTTGGGATTTGTTTCTTCCTCCGCTAGGCCATGACACAAAGCCCACTAGAGCCAGCCAGTGGATTCGCATTGACCAGAAGCCTTAAGTTTTGGCAAGGACTGTTAAGAAGCGGTGAGATCTCTGAAAAAGGATAGATGGATGATTTGCTCACTTTCTAACCCACTGCAAGTGAGAGCTTGCCTTGCATGCAAGCGTTACTGGTGTTTCACGCTGCCCAGCCCAAGAGAGCTGTGCAACAAGTGGGAAGGGAAATCTGATGACAGACTAGAGTGAGGGTGAAATTCATGGCAGGACTTATCTTCAGAAGATCCTGTCCAGCAGCTCTGGGCTGTGAGGGTCAATCTGGGAGCTAGAGAAGCAAAACAAGCCAAGCAACAGTGTGGTCTGATGGCTAGCACAGGGGAATGAACAACTTCTAAGCTGTAAGTTGTTCCAGGTGGTGTGTCACCTTGACTCAATCACCTCTTCTCTCTTATGCTTTGTTTCTATTGTCAGCTCTTTGGGTCAGGGGCTGCGTCTGCACCATGGGCCCTGAATGGAGGTCTTGCCTCTTCGTGCTGCTCTAATACAAACAAGAGGAAACCCAGGTCCATCTGTGCCCAGAATCCTTCTTCAGAGTCATTATAACCCAGGCCTACCTTAACATGAGAGGCTCTAACGCAAAAGGCAGCAAAGCCCCACTGAGGAACCTTCGTGTGAAGGACTGCTAAGATTCCCCTCCACTTCAAATGCGAGTGGTGGGTGGAACACAATAAAACCTGCTTTCTCAAATAGAAAAATATTGCTCTCCCAACTTCCATGATGTACTTTCTTTCTCTTCCTCAGGAAGTGCAGAAGTGATGGAAGGAGATGCTGTCTGCTGCCTCACAGCCAGACATTGCAGTGCTCCTTTAATGGCCCATGCCCACACACAGGCGATGTTGACTCTGAGAGATACTGAACTATGGACCAGGGTTTTTTGTGATGGCACTCAGTACCAGGGGCGTTGCTGGATAGCAAAAAGATCCAGGGCTGTGGCCCCCAGCCCGCCCCTGCCCCCAAACCCCCACTCCAGCCCTCCTAACTCCCCAGCTTCCCCCATCTTCACTCCACCCCCCTTCAGCCCCCAAACCCCCTCCACACTTCCCCAGGCCCCTTCATCCCTAGCCCCCACTCATCCCCCAACCTCCTCCATCCCTCTCCAGCCCCCCACCTAGTCCCCCTCCAGCCACCCATAATCCCCTCCCCAGCCCCCACCATTCTCCTTGTCCCCATGTCCCCTCCACCCCTCTCCAGGCCTCTAACTCCGTCCATCCCTCCCCCGCTCCCGACCCAGTCCCCCTCCAGCTGCCCATACTCCTCTCCATTGCTACCCAGCCTCCTTCTCCCCATGCCCCCTCCACAGGCCTCTAACTCCATCCATCCCTCCCCAGCCCCCCATGAAGTCCCCACTCCTGCCGTGCATAGTCCCCTCCACCACTACCCAGCCCCCAGCCAGTCTCCTTGTCCCCTCCACCCCTCTCCAGGCCTCCCTCCAGCCCCTTCCCAGCCCCCTTACCTGGCCAGAGGCTTGGAGCTGCAGGGACGGCCGGCAGAGCCGCTTCGGGGCCAGGCTGCTCCCACCCTGAGCACACTGTCTGAGCATGCTCAGGGCGGGAGATTTGAATCTCCCCAGCCTGGCCGCAGCAGGAGTCTGTGGCTTCGCTGGGGCCCCTGGGCGGAACGCAGCGTTCCGCCTGGGTGCGCATGTGCCTGCTGGGGAAAATAGATTTGGGGCTCAGGCTTTTCTACCCAGGGCTGGCGCCCTGCCAGCCCGATGACAACGACACCTCTGCTCAGTACCCCTTTTTTTCACAGCGATGAGGCCCTGGGTCCCCGGCCGAGTACCGGCACTTTTTTCTTTCTTTTTTTACAGAAAAAGCACTGCTATGGACTAAAGACCATCTGGCACAAATAGGGATGTTCTACTATGTGGATGCAGCTGCCTGGGAAATCCTAGCATACTTTCTGTATTTATTCACAAGAATGATGGACACAAATGTTTCCAAAATGGCTGACACTCCCCCTATTGTCCCTAATGGCAGCACTTTCAGTTACAGGGTTTTGTGGCAGCTGCCGTGAGTATATGTGCATGCTGCTTTTTTTAAGCCTGTAGCAGGAGTGAGAGGCTAGGAAAGGGAGGAGGTGGATGTTCCACAGTGGAGCAAAGAGGAAAGTAATGTCTGCCTGAGAAACAGATTTTCAAAAGCACCTAATTTTCATTCAAAATGTGAAATCCAACTAGGTTCCGATCTTCATCCTCAGATGATGCGTGGAAAAATGTGGCCCTGACTTTCATATAGTTCCTTGCTCGGTGTTAGAAGAAAGCGACACCCTCTGGGTTTATTAATCTTGTCCCATGGCAGCTGTGATGTTAGAGCAGGATGCATGCTGGGTTGTCTCCCAGAACAGGAGACGGTGCCATGCAAGTTAGGACCACAGGGGAATTAAAACAAAAATAAAATAGCATTCTGTAGTTTGCATACAGTGTTTTCCATTCATAGCCTTCAAAGGAGGATCATTATCATGACCTGTTCTTTACAAATGGGGAAACTAAGGCACAGAACAGGGACCTGGCTTGCCCAAGGTCACACAGCAGAGTACTGATCCCTAGGCACTGTGTCATCTTTCCTGTGGTGTGCTTAGGCTAAATGCCCCTCTTATGAGCTGCTAGTTAGCGCAGTGAAGCATGAAACCCCAGACGGAGGGAAAGGCACTTGTAATCTGAGTATGGATAGCAATTTTCTGAGACACTTGGACAATCCCCCAGAGGAAACGGTGGAAGAATCCTCACTGCTGTAATTTAAACGTGGACTGGGCAAAGTGCAATAATATATTGTAGGGAATAATCCTGTATTATCTTCAGGGGTTTGAACTGGATAACAGTATCTTACAGAGCAGCTTTCATCCCAGAGGACTTTATAGACTAATCATGCATTGCACTGCTGAAATGCAGCCACCTCTGGGGTGCACAGCACATTTAATGAAGGGGAGAAAGTTTTGCCAAGGACATTGACGTAAAGTCGTACTTTTACTACAAGAAAAATCCCAAGGTATCTTTAAAATGCAGGCAGAACAGACGGGTGTGGGTTTACAGGTCTCCTTTTACACTACAGGAAGCGCCGGTCTATCTATCTGCAGCACAAAGAGTCTGTCCTAGTCGAGCCGTCTGGTATTTCTGACTGGTTGTGGAGAGGTCATAGGAGGCTAGCTTTAATGACCACCAGCAGCTCCCTACAGCCTTGTGCATAACAACAAATGCTGTTTGTTCTCTGAGCTGTGCTGGCCGCTGTAGGAATCTTCCAGGGGAAATAATGGAGGCTGCATCACAATAGGTATTTAAAGCTCACCTGGACAAGGCATAATAGTAGTGAATACTTGACCACAACCTCCCAAGACTCTGTTTCGACAACAAGTCTGCCTCCTGGTTTATGCCAGCCGCAGCCAGAGTCAATGCGGACCCCACTATTCACTAGCAGCTTCACCGTTATCATGATGCTTCACATCACAGCCATGCAACACATCACAGCAGCAGCAGGGACAGAAGTCACATCCTTCTGCTCAAGCTGCTGCCAATGGAGCTAAAGAGAACCACCCTTGCAGTACAGGGCTTATGACACAGTCTTGATCAGTTCTCTTTCCATGCACTAGAGGGCAGTGGTACTCATTTGTCACGGCTAGTCCATTATTGTATATATTAGCAGCTAATATAATAATTAGCCCATGGTGCATGTGTTCAGATATGTCTGCTCCACATCTCTGCCCTTTCACACATTTACAATGACTATTGATTTTTTAAAATATTTGAAAAATGGCAATGTTAGAAATCTCTTTCTGCACATAAAACTATAAACCAACCTTCACTACAATATAGGGATTCTGATGTGTCATTTATCATGAGGAATTGTTTTCTGTGTGGAACACGGATTGTTACATGTTTTTATTTGATACAAGAACTGGTGCTTATATTCGCAAATATCAGTCATTAAGAGGCATGCTCAAGTGAACTGCCCTGCATTTTCAGTTCTGATATCAGTTTTGCTATGGGCAAATCACTGCACCCCCCTGTACCTCAGTTTCCCAATCTGTATAACCGGGATAACAGGAGTATTGTCTTACCCACTACCTGAGGAAGTTGCAATGATTAATTAATTAGTGTTTCTTAAGCGTTGTGCCTTCGGGCATGAGAGGCAGAAGATGAAACTGACAAGAAAAAGTCCAAAAAATGTGCATCCTTCAGACATTTTTTTTTAAAAAGGGTTTTGAATCTGTGGACTAGAGCCAAAGCTGGTATGACTCAGCATAGCTTGACTGAGGTCAGTCAAGTTACTGCGGCTTATAACATCTGACAATCTGACTCAGTTATGTTTAAACCAAGGAGCTACAATTTCAAAGACCTATCTACCTTATGTGCTTTGGCAACTTACATTGCCAGAGTATCTAGGCAACTCACCCTATCTCCTGTACTTACCACAGCACCCCTGTGAGGTAAGATAGTCCTGATATCCCCATTGAACAGATGGCGAATTGAGACACAGGCTGCTCAAGCTCGCATAGGAAGTAATGAAGGGGGATAGACATCTTTCAAGTCACAGGTCAGCATCCTTCCGCAGTGTGCCGTCCTTCCTTCTTTGGTTTTGGGATGAATATTAACCCATGTTAACACTATCACTAACCCTTCCTAAGGTATGGCATATCGTCCCTTGTTTGCCAGGTGTAACACCCAGAGCTTTCCTTGGCTGGAGTGATTTGCCCTGGGGTAGCTGGCACACAGCCCTAAAGAAGACACACTGCCCTGGTACAACTCCCTGGGGCACACTGCATAAATACAAATGCTCTGTTCCACTAGTGAGGCACAAGTACCTTTGGCACTGGGGCGTGGCTAGGTGGATGGATTAGAGTTTAGAAGACACAGGGGTTCCGATTGTCAAGTTTGCATATTCCAAAAGAAACCACTACTTTGGCGCATCTCAGATTTGGGGATCCTAACGAGATTGGCCTCCCAGGATGGGGGCATCCAAAATTCAGGGATTACTTTAGAAAATATGACTGCATGTTCTTCAGAGAAGGGACTTTTCTGAAGGATATTTTGTTGCCTCAGCCACCAGCCTCTGAAGTAGCTGCAGGCCTGGACTTTTATGGTACTTCCTCTGCCTCCATGGACCTGTGCTAAGATGGCCTCCCGGGGCCCCAGTGATGGCAATGGTTTTTGTGACCTAGACCTGGGAACTGATTGAGATCCACCAAACTCATTTCACCCAACAACCATCAGATAAGAAACAACTTCCAATAACCTGGCTGCATTCCAGCCAGTGATTTAGTGTAGGAAGCTTTACCATTGCCAATCCTCAAGTCATTCTTCAATCTTCCATTAGATGAGCATGGAATGCCATTTTCTACTGCTTGGCATCATGAGCATCAGGGCTGGCTCTTGTTTCTTGCCTGTGTCCTTCTAGTTTTCCCTCTTTCTCCTTTGGCTTCTCTCCTGAAGTACAAATTGATCTCTCCAAATTTTCTCCTTTCCTGTCCTTGTTCTAAAATGTTAATAACTGGTCAGTGACAGGCTGATTAAACCTTCCCTTCTCCCTTATTTAGATTGGTGTTGCTGCACCAGCTTTAACAGAGCCGTAAAGAACATTAAAACCCCGTGCAAAATGACAGGGCAAACCATTCCCTGGAAATTGATAAGGGCTTTTGCTGGAAATGAATTTGGGGCTGGCAAAACTAACGGACACCCGAAGCTTCATCCATCTCCCTCCCCTTAATAACTTTCATTTGTTTGGCGCTATCTCCTGCACCGATTAATGTAACAAATGCTTTTGTCACTGAAGGATGTTGTTGCTGAAGTTTAGAGTTGCCCCCCACCCACTTCTTTTCTTTTAAATTACATGATCACCGTTTATTTCCAGGCAAAATGAGACCAGGGCCCCATGGAGCCTGGAACCATAAAATCACACAGTGATACCTCACCCTTTGCACAATGAGCTTACAATGGAAACAGACAAAGACAGGAGAGAAACTGAGGCACTGAACGGTGAAGTGATATTTGATCAAGATCACAGGGCTAGTCTAAGGCCTAGAACCTAGAGCTACTGCTTCTCTGCCGCAAGACCGCACATTTTCTCCGCAATGTGCCTGGAAAAGTCACTAGCTGCTGATTGTTGCATGCCCTGTAATTCTGCTCCTTGGGCAAGTGACTATGTTAAAATGATTACTCTTGCTCAACACCTGTGCTTTGTGCTGAGTATCAGAGTTATAGTGTAAACAGAGTTTTAGGGGTTGTGGCCTGGTGGGTGGTGCATATCAACTAGACACAGCATTCCTGGGGTCGAGTTCTAATCCTGGCCTGATGAGTGACCTCAGGACATTTTGTATCTGGAGTCTGTGTCTCTGTTTCCTTATTTCTAAAACGATGCTGACCTTTGCAAAGTGCTTTGCTAGGTGCTAAAAAGAGTGCTATATAAGAGCTAGTTAATTTTAGAGCTGCTAATTTTCCTCATCAAAAACACTGTATCTTATTGTTGTGAATCTCGGAGCATGTTTTGGAGGCTAGTCCCTTGTGTGCCTCATCAATGGAATTCTTCATCCTTCAGTCAGTTATGCCTATGTAGACCTACAAAGACAATAGGGGTAGCACAGGTGTTACTGAGATCAGAATTTGGCCTTTGAGTTTAATACCAGGTACCTAAATACCTCTGAGGATCTGGGTTTTGATGCTAGTGTCGTGATAATGTGTGAGAAAACTGGATCCCTGCTTGACTGAACTTCTGGGCTGAGTTTATGGGGCTGATACTTAGAAATCCTTTTGCCCCCATCTTTTTATCTGTATGCTGAATAGATTTTTCTCTGCAATGACTGAGACAATATAAATATAGAGAGCTACTACAATGACATTTTACCCATCACTTTTCAGAGCTGAATAGCACTTTAAAACAACCTTGTCAAAATCAAGTTTTCTTTATCCAACAAAGGCTTTTCCAACACCTTGTCTGAATAGAAACGCCATTACAAAACATCATTTTAAGCTGTAATGCAAACAGGCTTTATTTATTTCAAAACTTGCCCTGCAGTGTACTGTGAACACAAATGCAAAAGCGTTGGAGAAGTTCAGGAGATGTGGACAGTGAAGCTGGTTCTATGCTGTGGCGTAATCCAGCCTGTGGCAGGAATGGAGCATTGTGTGAATAAAAGCAAAGTAAAAGATGCTTTGCAGAATGGGGAGCGCAGGGAGCCATTGAGGTCACCGCCACATACACAAGTTATTCCTACCTCATGGTGGGGGGAGGGGAGGTGGGCACAAAGGCTATGTCTATACTTGTGAATTTAAGTCAACTTAAAGTCGACTGTTAGGTCAATTTAGCATGTCCACACTCAAATTTTAAGTCGATTTAGGGGGGGACCCTACAAAGTCGACCTAGAGCGTCCACACTTGACACCTAGGTTGACTTGTAGAGGCTAGGGGGACCTTGGACAGGTCCACAGTGGCAGGGGGGCACCCCTTGCCAAGTGCCAGGGGGCTCAACCTTTGTCCCATTGTACTTGGGTACAATGGGGCAAAGGGGGACAGGGACCCTGGCAGGGCATAGGGGCAGGGTGGGCAGGGCTCTGCCCTGCCCTGTGGGGGGGCATGCCAGGCTCTCCCTGTGCCAGCCACCCTGGCAGGGAGGGCAGTGGGGGAGTCCTGGAGAGCCCTAAGTCGACTTAGAGTTGATGTAGGGCTACTCCACATCTACACTGGCTTACGTCGACTTTATAAAGTTGACTTAAGCCTAAAGTCGACTTTAAATGAGGTTTAACAAAGTCAACTTAAGTTTAAGCAGCTTGCTTAAGTCAACTTAAGGAAAGTGTAGTGTAGACGCAGAGTAAATTAAGTCAACCCAATGGGAGCTGTCTATGAATGGGATGTATATGGCCCCATTACTGTGGTAACTGAGCACAACACAGCAAACAGAAAAAAATTAGAAATGAAGTCTTCACACTGGAATCTCTCCTACAAAACCATCATCCAGCACATTCTTCCTCCTGGGTGGGCTTCACAATAAAGAGAAAATCCATCTACAACACACACTTTGCTTTCCTACAGAAGAAAAAAAACACCAAACTGTCTAAACTCCTATGCACCACAAGGGATAACAACAGCACCTTTAACCCACCCAACAACATTGTTAATCTTTCATGCTACAGACTCACTCCAGCAGAGGAATCTGTGCTGGCTTGGGGCCTTTCTTTCTGCCCCACCACCCCCACACATGATACAATTCTGCAGTGACCTGGAGAACTACTTTCGCCATCTCAGACTCAAGGAGTATTTCGCCACCACCAATGTAGAATGCAACGACCTTCAGATACCTTCCTCCCAACATTACAAGAAAAAGTATTTGACGTGGACTCCTCCTGACAGTCGGAACAACAGACTAGACTTCTATATAGATTGTTTCCACCACTGGGCAAAGGCTGAAATTATGGATAAACCACATCACTTACACCATAACCTCAGCCATGCAGAGCACAACGCCATCCAGGGCCTCAGAAACAACTCTGACATTATTATTAAGGAGGCTGACAAGGGAGGCGCCGTCGTCATCATGAATAAATCGGATTACGATCAGGAGGCTTATAAACAACTGTCCAACAGAATGCTTTACAAACCACTCCTCTCTGACCCCACTGAGGAATACCAAAAGGAACTGCAACACCTACTTAAGAAACTCCCCAAAGCAGCACAGGAACAAATCAAGACAGACACACCACCAGAACCCCGACCAGGGATATTCTATCTACTACCAAAAATACATAAAAGAGGAAACCCCAGACACCCCATCATCTCAGGCATTGGCACGCTTACAGCAGGATTATCTGGCTATGTGGACTCTCTCCTCAGACCCTATGCTATCAGCACATCTAGCTACCTGAGACACACTGCAGATTTCCTGAGAAAAACCTAATCCATTGGTGAACTTCCAGAAAATACCATCCTGGCCACTACGGACGTAGAGGCTCTTTACGCAAACATCCCACACAAAGATGGTTTGTAAGCTATTAGAAGAACTATCCAAGATGATGCCCCAGCTAAACTTGTGGCTGACCTCTGTGACTTTATATTCACCCACAACCATTTCAGATTTGAAGATAATTTATACCTTCAAGTCAGCGGCACTGCTATGGGTAACTGCATGGCCCCACAATATGTCAACATCTTTATGGCCGATTTAGAACAATGCTTCCTCATGTCTCATCCCAAAGCACCTCTACTTTACTTACGCTATATTGATGACAACTTCATCATTTGGACCTACGGTAAAGATGCCCTTGAAGATTTCCATAGAGATTTCAACAATTTCCACTCCACAATCAAACTTAGCCTGGAATACTCCAAATAGGAGATCCACTTTCTGGACACTACAGTGCAAATTAGCGATGGGAACATAAAGACCACCCTATACCAAAAACCTACTGATCTCTATAGTTACCTACATCCCTTGAGCTTTCATCCTCGACACACCACACGATCCATTGTGTACAGTCAAGCCCTAAGATATAACCTCATTTGCTCTGATCCTTTAGACAGAGACAGACACCTTCAGGATCTCTATCAAGCATTCTTAAAACTATAGTACTCACCCACAGAAGTGAAGAAAGAAATTGACAGAGCCAGACAGGTACCCAGAAGTCAACTACTACAGAAGAAGCCCAAGGAAAAAAACAACAGAACGCCACTGGTCGCCACCTACAACCCCCCAAGTCAGACCTCTTCAACACATCATCAAAGATCTACAGCCTATTCTACAAAATGATCCCTCACTCTCTCAAGCCTTGGGAAACAGACCTCTCCTTGCTTACAGACAGTCCCCCAACCTTCAACAGATAGTCACCAGCAACTACAGACCAAACAGAAACACTAAAGCAGGAACATATCCCTGCAACAGACCACGCTGCCAATTTTGCCCTCATATCTACACTGAAGACACCATCACAGGACCTAATCAAGCCATCTACTCCATTAAGGGCTCATTCACCTGCTCATCCACGAATGTGATTTATGCCATCAGGTGCCAGAAATGCCCCTCTGCCTTATATATTGGACAAACAGGACAGTTTCTGCGCCAAAGAATAAATGGACATAAATCTGACATCAGAAATTGCAACACTACAAAACCAATAGGGGAACACTTCAATCTCTCTGCTCACTCCATTGATGACTTGCTAATAGCGGTGTTGAAATAGATGAATAACAAATCTCAGCTTCAAAGAGAAACTGCAGAACTCGAACTTATTTGCAAATTTGACTCAGTTGCCTTGGGGTTAAACAGGGACTATGGATTTTTCTCTCATTACAACAGGTGATTTGATCTCACCTTCCTCTATGTGCTGTTCACCAGTGTTTGAATTTGACTCAGTTGCCTTGGGGTTAAACAGGGACTATGGATTTTTCTCTCATTACAACAGGTGATTTGATCTCACCTTCCTCTATGTGCTGTTCACCAGTGTTTGAATCCTAACACCTATTTTGATTTGCTGTTATAGCCTGAGCTGATCCTATGTCATACACTCCCCTGCATTTAATTTCCTCTCATTCTGTAGGTTTCCCATCTTCAAAGCATCTGACGAACTGGGATTTTCTCCCACGAAAGCTCATGCGATAAATAAATCTGTTAGTCTTTAAAAGTGCCACAGGACTCTGGTTTTTTTACAGTCCTTAATGTATTTATCCTAAAACAGCTGGGCAAGATAGGGCACTGTTGTTATTCCCAGTTCCCAGATGCAGAAATGAGGCCCAGACTGAAAGCAATGGGAGTTGGGCATCTAAATACCTTTAGGGATCTAGACCTAAATGACTTACCCAAGGTGATCTCTAACAGAGCATAAATAAACCCAGCTATCATAGACTCTAAGGTCAGAAGGGACCAGTATGATCATCTAGTCTAACCTCCTGGCCAACACTAGCCACAGAACCTCACCTACCTATTCCTGTAATAAACCCCCTAACCTACAACTGAGTTATTAAAGTCCTCAAATCATGGTTTAAAAACTTTAAGGTACAGAGAATCCACTAGCAAGTGAGCTATGCCCCACGCTACAGAGGAAGGTGAAACCGCACCCCCCCCCCCCCACCGAGCTTCCATCTCATTCCTCATATCCTCCCACTGCAAAATTCCCACACACGGAAGGGTTCGCTAAAAGAAAGGATGGCCCAATGGTTAGGACACTAGCCTGAACTTCGGAGACTAGGGGAATAGTCTTCCAAGGAGAGCAAGGGGGGCAAAAAACCTAACCGGCTTAAAAACTGAGCTTGACAAATTTATGGAGGAGATGGTATGATGGGACAGCCGAGTTTGGCAACTGAGTGATCTTCAAATACTGCTGGTAGATATGCCAATGGCCTGTGATGGGACGCTAGGTGGGGTGGGCTCTGAGTTATTAGAGAATTCTTTCCTAGGTGTCTGGCCGGTGAGTCTTGCCCACATGCTCAGCATTTAAACTGATCACCATATTTGAGGTTGGGAAGGAATTTTCCCCTCTGGGGCATGGCTCACTTGCTGGTGGATTTGTTGTACCTTTAAGTCTTTAAACCATGACTTTAATAACTCAGTCATAGGTTAGAGGTTTATTGCAGGAGTGGGTGGGTGAGGTTTTGTGTCCTGCATTGTGTGGGAGGTCAGACTAGATGGCCATATTGGTCCCTTCTGACCTTAGTATATGAGATATATGGAGGTGGGAGGGGGACGCTTCAGTCTTGTGTGCACAGAGGAATTTTTTTGAGGCCCCCTCTTTACTGGCCTTTGCAGAGCACGGACTGAGAATCTTTTTCCTTGGGTAGTGCATGTGCTTTATAAAAGTGAGCTGGGAGTTTTAATTACCTCCACGTGAAAGAAAGAAGAGGAATTTTTACACATGGGTAAGTTACAGCATGGGTGGTTGGAAGTTTTTCTTTTTATAGACTTTATCCTGCTGTTTGAAAATGATCCTCTATTGAGCAAGAAATAAAGGTCACCCTAAGATACCAACTTTGATGAGCTTTTATTTTATGGCAGTCAATTGTTTGCTCTGAGTGCTTTTCCTTTGCCTAATCCTCCACTTCACCTAACCTAACACAATAAATACAGACTCAAATCTGCCCAGACTCTGCCCTGAACAACCCTACAGTTGAGGCAGCTCTACTGACATAAATATGCTTTACATCAGTATAGCATCTTCCCCTTCCCATATGAGAATAAGCTATACCAGTAATACCAATATAAGTCCTTTTATAGCAATATAGCTGTATTCTCACAAGAAGGATTGTACAGCTTTAATGATACCAGTATAAATAAAGCACTGCGACTTCTGTGTACAGAAGGCCTAACACACCCACACCTAACACAACCCTTGGAAGAGCTCACTTCTTGGAGTAGGAACCACTGGTCCTGCCTAAAGCTGAGCAAGCCCAAAGTGATGCCGATAGGATATGGAAGCATCTCGCTGGGCTGTTGGCCTTCTCCCTCCCCACTTAGGGAGTCAATCTTCCTACATTCATCAACAGGTGCAAAGCCCTGTAGTTCTGCAGGACTTGTCACATGTGATTTGTTTGCCTACCATGGCAGGGTGGGAGGAGGAGGGGGGTAGGCATAAAGAAAATGAGGCAAATTTTATCAAACAAATGATTTAATTCTAGTAACCATCTGGAATCCAGTGCACCCCGCTGACTGGAAGATATCATTTGTTATTTGTAAGACAGCAGTAAGTGTAACTGTCTTGCAATTAACTCAATCTAGTGTGTACTCTCTCTTTCTGGCCCAGTGACTATTTCATTGTTTATCCACAGTGGAACAATCTTTTTCAGCCAGAAAGAGAGAGAGACCAAGAGAATGACTTTGCAATCCACTGGCTAGGACACCTACCTAGGAGCTGGGAGACCCTTAGTCAATCCGCAGTTACCTCTCACACGAAGGTCTCTAAGCACTTTGCAAATATCAGTCATGTTGGGACTGTTTCAAAGTCCACTATCTTTGGTGGTTTCCTTCAGTGGGGACAGGTCTTCACCGACAGCAGCAAATTCGCTGCTGTCAGTTTGAACTTCCTGATCACCTGTGATGACCCGCTCATCCAATCAGGAAGTTCGATCACTGAACACCATCCTGGCAACTGGGTAGCGCTGAGTCGAAGGTAGGCCCCCTCCCTTCGGCTCAGCACAGTGTATGTGCTGGTAGTAGGGGATTTGAACTGAGGTACACAAGTTATTCAAAGTAACTTGCATATCTCAGTTTGAATGCCACTGAAAAGGGCAGTCAGTGTAGACCTGCTCTGGGTTTGATTCAGTCCCTTAAAGCTTATGAGGCAGGGACGTATGAGTGTGTCCATTTAACAAATAGGGTAACAGGGCAAGAGAAGCCATTAAATGGAATGCCCAAATTAACAGTGAATTGGTAGAAATACCATGCACCAGCTGGTCTTTATGCCTTGCTCTAGCCAACAGATCACTTAGCCCCAGCTGTAACCGCATGAGTTAGGGCTTTGAAGCCCAAAGGGTGGTTGATCCACCAATAAAGATTGATATGGTGGGCAATTTGGCAGCACCAAGCAGTCAAGAGTGGCCTCTGGTCTGGCAGAGGCAAGGTGGATTCATGGATCAGGCAGTGGGTGAGGTCTTGTAAGATCTGGGCTTTATTCCTGTCTCAGTCACAGACTCACTGTAGAACCTCAAGCAAGTCTCTGCGTCTCAGTTTCCCTGTCACACAGCGTTGTTGTTAGGGTGAAACCTGTTCTTGCTTGTGAGGGCCTCAGCTAACTGTGGTCATGATGGCCAGATATGTACCTAGTTAGACAGTGGGGGGCTCACAACTCCATAATGTGGTACCTAAGCGACCAAGGATAACCTTGTGTCCAAATAATACCAGAGAGTCTTCCAGAGTGTGGGACACTCTCATTAGCTTGCTATTTGCATAAAATTTAAGGCTAGAAGAAACCACTAGATCATTCATTCTGACCTCCTCTGTATTGCAGCCCATTACATTTCACCCCACTACACCCGTATCTCATATAACTTGGTTAGACTAACGCATTTAAATCACCAGAAGAATAAACTTATTTGCCACAGATAGAGAATGGGACAGCCAGAGGTGCCAGTATCTGAGGCTGCAAAGGTAGGGAATGGATTAGATGGGCTATGCACGGAGGATCCCAGCAGGTGAATCATGCCCTGTGCTGTAGAGGAAGGCAAATAAATTCCAACATTTCTGCCAATCAAACTTGGGGGAAAATTCCTTTCTGACCCTAAATTTGGTGAGCAGTTTGATCCCAAGCATGTGAGCAAGATACCAGTCAGGCAACTAAGTCCGAGGAAGCTGACAGAATCTCTCTCTTTCATTGGTACCCAGATTAATCAACTATCTTAGAGTCAATTCTCCAATAGGAGTCTTTCTGCTGCGTGCTGGGTGTGCAATGAAGAGTTCACTCTTGGGCTATTTTTCATGCAAGTCACTGTGTGGGGTGAAACTGTATTTGGAGGAGAGAAGTGATGGTAATGGATTGTGGACCTTGGAGGGGAAGCTAGTTCTCTCTTGATGCCATGTCTATGAGACAGCATCTTGTGATAAGTTTCAAAGTACCTCTGTCTGTGATGAGCCAATAGGGTGGGGATTGAAATGACCCAGAGAATATTATGCAAGGACAGAGTAAATTCTTGGACTGCTGGCAAAGTGCATCCCAAGCCATGGAGGTGTCTCTAGAGGTCTAGGCCAAGAGCCTCAAAGGTCAGAATTTAGATTTCATTGTGAGTTAGGTGCCTACATTCCTTTGAGGATCTGAGCCATAGCCACTAGCCTTCTGTGGCTGAATTTCATCCCTGTGGAGTGAGACAGTATGGCTATGTCTACACTTACTAAAGTTAGTTTGAATTAGTTAATTCGAACTAACTAATTCGAACTAATTTTAGTTAGTTCGAATTAACTTAATTTGAACTAGAAACATTTAGTTTGAATTAGCGAATTGCATTGAGTTCAATGGGCCGGTTAGTTCAAACTAAACAATTAGTTCGAATTAACATGGCCACATTGATTAATTCGAACTAACTAGTTCGAATTAACCCTTAGTTCGAATAGCATATTCAAATTTATTAGTTCGAATTAAGGAAGTCCTAAATTTGAACTAATTAAAGCCTAATGTAATCATGACTTTAGTTAGGTTGAATTAAGCTTCCTTAATTTGAACTAACTTGCCAGTGTAGACATAGCCATGAGAGCTACATACCACTCAAGTCTTATTTAGAGGAGAGAGGGTAAATTTCCTCCTGTGAGCTGATCTTTGAGCCAGAGAGGATTTGATCTACTGGTTCAGATCAATCTTGCTTAAGGGGAGAAGAGACCAGATCAATGCAATTACAAGACAGCAGCTAGAGCCCCAAACACTGGACTATACCATGAGGTCCATTGTTAGTGGTTGAACCCCATAACTGCCTACTAATACTACAGGCTAGTGAAGGAACTCCTTTAGATCTAGTTGTGGAGATGCATGTTTTGGTGCTGATGGTCCTGTGGTCAACCCCTGCTGAAGGCCCAATGTGGTTAACAACACTTCCTCAGCAGGGGAGTCCTTCCATGCATCCATATACTGGGACACAGATTCATTACTGATACATTGCAGAGGAGTCACTGACCCATGTAACACATTATCCTGCTTCCAGGACCAGCCAGTAGCTGACCTGATACCCCATAAAAAGGCACAGTGCCACTAGCCACATGTTCCAAGCTTGTGCCTTCTCAGGGATGGGTCAATGAGGAGTGAGAAGGACTTGCTGAGGATAAAGGTGAAGTTTCAGCAGGCAGCAGAGAGAGGTTTTTAAAAAGTAGAGAAAATAAGAGAGCTTTGGGCTCGAGTCAGCTGTTACTAGTCTGCCATAACGATGGAGGAGTTTCAAGCTCGTCTTTGCAGAGAGAAATCCTATTTAAACACAATCCTTGAGGAAGTGCTGAAGTGGGGAAAGCGGCTGGTGCCACGATGAACTGCCAGAATGAAAGCCTTTAAGACAGGAGGATCCTGAAGTAATCTCTCATCTTGAACTGCGATAAAACCCTCTGACTAGTGTGCTGCTACCCCAGTGAAAAGGAACCGGCTACTTGATCTCATGTTTCACTTTCAAGAACCTGATTTTCTCTTTGTGGTTGAAAGGCTTGCTTTATTTCTTCCCTCACCCCTTCTTCTTTGCAACTCAGTCATGCAGTGAACCAGATGTCGAATCTGGGCCGTGTTGGAGGGACAGCTTTCAGCTTGCTTGGTTTTTGCTACACATTGCACAGCATTTTGCTCTTTCCCTTCCCCTGCCCTTAATAAAACAATTCCCGTTTGCATCTCTGTTCCTTGATTGCTTTGCACAGAAGCAATAGCAGGTGGGCTTATAGCCCAGTCAGCACCAATTCTCTACTGCCAGCTAAACTGCCAGGAGAAAGGGAATAATGGCTCTGAAACCCCAGTGCACAAGCCGAAATCCTGAACCTCTGGCAACACATTGGAAATGCCATTTTTTGGTGCAGTGAAATGCTCAATGCAGTATTTAAAATAGAGTAAGGAAGGGAGCATCTCTACATTGCAGCGCTTAACGTTTTGTCCATCTTGTGTCTGTAAGAGCTGAGTAGGGAAAAGATTCCCCCTCCTGAATGGAGACAAAAAGTCAAAATCTCAGTGTGATGGGGTGTCCACCTCACCCAGGACTGGAAGCGGTTAAGGTGTCCAGGTAGGCCAATTCATTCCATAGGCTGCCCCTGAAGGAGGAGCCAGGGGGCAGGAAATTGATTGGAAGCAGGCTCAGCTGGAGTGGCCTATATAAGCTTGGAAGCTGGCAACAGCTGGCTGCAAGGAGGCTGCAGACAGTCCCTGGGAGAAAGGACATAGGCAGTGGGTGTAACAGGTTGGTGTAGGCTAAATGTCCCCAGCCAGCTAATGCTGGAATCACCTTCATTTCTCTACCCCACCCACACTCCATCCCTGCTCCGCCCCGGCCTCCACATACTGCTGTGGGTGGAGTTGGCTTGTCTACCCCTGGTGGCTGCTTCTGTGCATGGCAGACTCAGCATGTGTCAGGCCTGTCACCACAGCTACCACCCTACAGTGCTGCTGGGAATGCAGTGTGGGGGTTGCAGTGGCTAGGGTGTGGGCTGTGTCCCCATAGAGCAAAGGAGGCCTTTCCTCTCTGCCTGGTGCTATGGAGCCCACCTGGCATGGGGGATCCAGGAAGGCTCTATTCCAACTCATCCCTCTCCTTGAAACTCTGCCACTCGCACCTCTTTGCCCTGTCTCCTGAGATGCACAAGTAGCAGGTGGAGGAATAGGCCAAGCTGGAGTGAGGTTCATCTGGACCTCCCACTCTAGCTGGGCTCCACGTGATTCAAGAAGTGATCAGAGACAGAATTGTAAATACTAAAAATTAAAGAAAAGGTTTGGAATATTTACAAACACTCTATTTCAGGGCTTATGACTTTATTTCTAGCGAATGAAGGTTGGGAAGCAACATTTCCTGGGGAATGCTTATCCCACATTGCCTAATACAGGTACTCTTGCGCCTTTGTCCGAGTTAATAGTGGTCATCTGGATATGGGATCTGCATTATGTGGGCCAGTGGTCTGAATCACTTTGACAATCCTTATATTCTTTGGGACTCTTTCATTAAGCAATAATGTGTTTCTGCAGCACCTAGCACAAATGGGTCCTGATTCTGACAGGAGTCCCACTTATCAAAGGTATTTAGGCACCATTGAAATCAGTGAGCATTTAGGCACTTAATTACCTTGGAGGATCTGGGCCCAAGAGCTGCTATAATACAAATAATTGTAATTGAAGGAATGTAAGACTGAGGCCTCTGAAGTTGGGTTATAGACCATCCACGTCTGTGTTTCTTATTCTTTGTGTAGGTTGTGTGTATTGGGGGTTGGAGGTTAGAGTTCCTGGTTAATGCTGCACGGGGAGGCTACTGCAATGGGAGAGGAAGGATGACCCAGTGGTTAGAGCATTAGCTTGGGTTCAATTCCTAACTCTGCCAGGGACTTACTGTGTGTCCTGGAGAAAGTCTCTGTGCCTCAGTTTCCCATGTGTACAATAAGAATAATAGCTTTGCCCGCCCTCTTAGGGAGCTATGAGGATCAACATATTAAAGAGTTTGAGGAGCTCAGATACTATGGTGCTAGGGACGACCTTAGGTAGATATCTGTTTTGGTTATCCCTTTACATCCCTCAATCCTGGGAGCAGACTAATCTTAAAACTAATCTTAAAAGTTCCACTCTGCTTGCATGGCAAAATCAATGCTTTTCTAAGGTATTTCTCCTCCAACTGCTCATTAGCTGATCCTCTTAGCCCATTCAGGGAAGGATGTCTCTCTCACCAGAGAACTCCACTTAAGATACCACATGCAAGTTCTTCTCTGATTAAGCGCTAAGGGAAGCTCCTGAGCGGGTTGCTTTACAGTTGTGGCAGAGGAAGTGAAACAGACAGTATTTCTCATCACATTGCCCGGTCATAGTGGATTGATGGGAGCGAGGATATCAGTGGCAGGCTGAGAGAGGACTTGGGGAGCTATCTGGATTGCAGCTCTTTTTCTGTCTACACTGGAGGCTCTGTTAAGTTGATCTAACAAGGTCGACTTTAAGTTGACTTAAAGTCAACCTTGTTAAGTCGACTGAGACAGTCCACACTGAAAACTTCTGTCGACTGCCTGCGTCCACACTGGCAGGTGCTAGGTTGACAGAGGAGTTGTAGGTAGCTGGAAGGGGGCCTGGAGGCCAATTAGGTTGATTTAAGGGCTTTCCCCATCCACACTGGCTTAAGTCGACTTAATAAGGTCTACTTAACGCTTAAGTCGACCTTAAGAGATGGTGTTATTAAGTTGACTTAAAGAAGTGCTTAAGTCGACTTAATAAAAGCCCAATGTGGACGCAAGCGTCTGTAAGTCAACTTAACCTTCCTTAAGTCGACCTAAGGCCTTTCAGTAAAGGAAGAGGTGGACTGCTGGGTGCTAAGACCCTCCATGCATGCAGGCTCCTGTAGGCCACCAGTTGGAGCAGAGAGATGATGGCACAGTTCACAGATTCATAATTTACAAGTCGGAAGGAGCCATTAGATCATTTATTTTGGCTTCCCATGTAGCTCAGGGCAGATAACCCTTCATTGTGTCTGATAACTGGTGACTGACTATAGACTCTCTCAGAAAGGCATCTGTAGGCGGTTGGCTTGAGTCCTCAGCCCAGAGAAAGCAAGACATTACACCCAGGATTTCATTCAGGCCCTTTCTTCAGCTTTATTTTTTCCACATGAAAATAGTACAAATTCTAAGTCATCTCTTCCCCCTAGCTTAGGGTCTCCTGCAGGGGCCTATCACGTTCCTTTATGATTCCATTCCCCAGGCCCAGCCCCAAGTTCAGTAAGGATCTTAAGGAGGTGCCTAACTTTAAGCACACTAAATGCAACTACTTACATGCTCAGTGATAGCCGTGTGCTTAGCTGAATTGAGTCCCAAGTGAACAGTTCATGAGCAACCAACAAGCTGCAAACTGTTGGTTCCACAATGAAAATCCAATCAATTCACTGACCAAAATGAAGGCTCACAATCTAACACGTTATTTGCAACAGACAGTTTGACCTGGGATAGCTATAGTAGCAAACAAGAACAACATTCACTGAGAACCCATGGTCCTTGCCATAATAATAACTAGTCTCAGCAGAATTTTTTTAATATAATTTTGAGGGATCATATCACAGTTGTGGGAAATTTTGAGGGGGAGGGGTCAGACAGAAATTATTTAATGACAATAGACATTGAGATTCAAAAAGTTAAAGCTTTATAACTATTAAAATGCAAATGGTCAACATCATGTCAAAGTGTACAAAGTAAATATCCTTAAATCACACTCTAATAACTTCTCAAGTAGCATTTTTCTTTATTTGCCTTTCTGTGAATTTCAGTGATGAGATGGAAATATTTTTTCATCAGTTTGCATATGCATAAAGAAATGGATATTTACTGCCATTTACTGGTAAAAATCTAATTTTTCCGAGCCTAAAAATATCACCCCACGCAGCATCTCTGCAACATACCAAACAATCTGGGAGTGCTGCACAGAACCTGCTAACACGGCCCTCATTGCAATTAGTCAGGCAAAAATGTACATCAGCATAACTCTGATCATGTCATTTTCAAACGACCCCTCAGGGTTCTCCATACAGTACAAAGGTTCCTTCCCAGAAATCTCTATTCCATTGGTATCCATTTTGCATTAGCCCTTTCCCATGTTAAGACTTTGAAACACATCTGGAGGGTTTCTTAAACACATTTCTGACAATATTAAGGGAATTATTCCGACATCTGAGTGACTTCAACCAACTGCAGAGTGGAAAAATCCCTCAGAGATTCTCTGCCTGCAGCATTCTTATTGCTATTATTAAACTATTATATTTGTGTGTGTGTGTGTGTGTGTGTGTGTGTGTGTGTGTGTGTGTGTGTGTGTGAATGCATGCATATATTATACATATGTCTTTATATTTATATGAATGCAAATTTATACTTCTGTAGATTCACACAAGTTTATCACGAGATAAACACACACATTTGTACAAATAAACATATTTACGGAGACACATATAGATTTCTATAGACATATAAAACATACTTCTATATGACCAAAAAACCCACATATATTTATATTTAATGGATGCATTGATATATA
>ML685942.1:1361601-1374726 GCA_007922175.1 Pelusios castaneus | reverse complement strand
TTAACAATAATAAAAAATAATAAAAAATAAATATAAATATATGAAAATTTCGGGAAAAAGTCATTTGGTGGTGGGCCGGGGGGGGGGAGAAGGGGGGGAATTTGCCTTTTAGATTTCAACCATTTTAAAATGTTTTGGATTTTTTTGAAAAAAAAAAGAAAGAAATTCTGAACTAAAAGAAATCCTGAACTGAAAAATTGAAATATTTTGTTTAGCGAAAATCAAAATGAAATGTTTTGATTTAGTTCTTTTTTTCTTTTTCTTTTAAAGTTCTTTTTTGACCAGTTATTGGGTGACACTAATGTGAATCTTTGCTGGGGAATTTACATTTTCACCAATAAAAGGTTTTGGCTGAAATCTTATGTCTACACTTACCAAAGTTAGTTTGAATTAGTTAATTCGAACTAACTAATTCAAACTAATTTTAGTTAGTTTGAATTAACTTAATTCGAACTAGCAAATTTTAGTTTCAATTAAGCAAGTGCCATGCATGGCACTTGCTTAGTTTGAATTAGTCAATTGCATTGAGCTCAATGTGCCGGTTAGTTCGAACTAAGCGCTTAGTTCAAACTAACATGGCCACACTGGGTTAATTCGAACTAACTATACTTCGAAAAGTATAAGCGAATTTATTAGTTCAAATTAAGGAAGCCCTTAATTCGAACTAATGAAAGCCTAGTGTAGCCAAGGCTTAAGTTAGTTTGAATTAAGCTTCCTTAATTCGAACTAACTTGCTAGTGTAGACATAGCCAAATGGTCCTGCTCTAGATCCAGTCCTTTGAGGTACCAAGAGTCTCGGATAAACATCCCTTAATGCCTACTAAAGCCAACAAAAGTTGAATATACTCAGCAATGGGCAGTAATGGGGCTTCACCTGAATAATTTGGGCATCACATCTGAAGGAGCTCCCTTATGCTATGTATACACTATAAACTTATGATAACTTATGTCCGCATACAGCTCTCGCAATTAATACATTGTTTGTGCACATGCACAGTTAGTACGTTGTTTGGCTCCTTGTGTTCGTGGTGCACATGCTCACCAGAGTGCAGTGCATGATGGGTAGGTGAGCCACTGTGCAACTCACCACCGTTCAGAGCCCTGTCTTTTGGGAAGTTTTGGTAATCCATGTTGGGGTTCAAATGAGTTGTACAGAGGGGACTGGGAGCAAGCGTCCACTTCCCAGTTTGCAGCTGTCTCCATCCCATAATATTACCTGTATCCCATAGTTTTTGCACTTTTTTTTTCAAAATCCCACACACCTGCATAGCCATCCTCACTGTCTGCCATCTCAGATAAAAGCATGGAGCTTGCGGAGCTCTGCACTGTTATCACAACCGTTACATGCACAAAGTGCACCATGCTGGAGTATTTGCAGAGCCACAAGAAGAACCAAATGAATGGGGAACATGACAGTTCCTTGGAGGACAGATGGCCATGGGACATAATGAGAGCTAATTCAAGATTGTTAGTGGTATTCTTGGAGCATCTGCCGATGGTGGAGAGCTGCTTCTGGGCCCAAGAAACAAGCAGTGACTGGTGGGATTGCATTGTTATGCATGTCTGGGATGATGAGCAGTGGCTGCAGCACATTCAGATGCCTATGCCTGCATTCCTGGATCTGTGTGCTGAGCTTGCCCCAGTCTTCCAGCATGGGCACCCCTAAATGAGAGCTGCCTGTCAGACAGGAATCAATTTAGAGTCAGGCAGGAATAAATTTAGAGTCAGTGACAGTACCATTATGATGCAAGTATCCAGGGCCGTTCATTGCCTCCTGCTCCACAGGACTGTGACTCTGGGCAATATGCAGAGCATAGTGGATGGATTTGCAGCAATGGGATTCCCTGACTGTGGTGGTGAGACAGACGGCACACACATCCTTATTTTGGCACCAGACAACCTTGCCACAGAGTACATCAACAGAAAGGGCTACTTTTCTAGGTTTATGCAAGCATTGGTGGATCACAAGGGACACTTCACCAACATAAATGTGGGCTGGTCAAGAAAGGAGGATGATGCTCGCATCTTTAAGAATACATAGCTATTCAGAAAGCTAGAAGCTGGGACTTACTTACCCCACCAGTAAATTACCATAGGAAAAGTTGAAATGCAAATTGTGATCCAGGGTGGACCATACCAGCCCTTACTCCCTCGGCTCATGAAACCGTACATCAGTCATTTCCACACCACCAAGGAATGATTCAGCTACTGACTCAGCAGGTGCAGAATGACAGTTGAATGTGTTTTTTGCCATTTGAAGAGCTGCTGATGTTGTTTACTAAAATGTTGTTTGCTAAAAATATCCCAATGGTTATAGTTGCCTGCTGTGTCCTGCATAATAGCTGTGAAGTCAAGGTGGAAACATTTCTGCTGGGGCGGGAGGTGGAGTGGCTTTCTGCTGAATCTGAACAGCCAGACACAAGGGTATTAGAAGAGCTTGGTGTGGAGTTGTACAGCTCTGGGAGGCTTTGAAAGACTCTTTTAATAGTGAGCCAGAGTAGCGTGTGTTGTTGCAGTGTGCTCTGCCTGACCGTGCTCTTGTGTGACCTGGTAGGAATTGTGTGGTGATTGTTGTGCATGTAGGAATAGAACGTTGTCAATGCACCTGCTGATTTTGTTTGTGAATGATCCTGTGAGTTGAGTGACATAAGTTGCAGTGACAGGTAATTGGTTGCTTTCAGAACTGCTGAGCGCTCAGCAACAACATATGTTGTGAATTAATAGAGCTGAATTATGTTCCAAATAATAGGATTTTATTCTGTAACATAATCAGTTTGAAAAAATCCCATGCATTTTTAAAACACACATATTAAAACTTAATACAATTTAATAAATTAAGAGAACATAATTTCTGAATGTGAAAGAACACTCACGTCCATTTCAGCTACACTTACCCCAACCATGGCTTTCACAGCTTAGTGTGTGACGCTCCGGTTGTCTTTAATGTTCCCCAGCATGTAGGGGTGGAGAACTGCAATGAACCCTGATGTCACGTGGAATGCTGCGTGGGGTGTAGGGCTGTCCTGATATGGAGTTCTTAATGGACTACAAAGGGTCATGAGCACAGGACTGTTGAACCTGCAGGTCCAACAGAGTTTGCAGTATCATGTATTTGCTTCTGGAGAAGCCCTGTTATGTCTTGGTGCATCCCCCTCTCTTTTTCCTGCTGGGTCTCCTGGGCATTTCTCCTCCCCACTCTTTCTACTTCCAAGCTGTCTGCAATGTTCACACTCCAGGCCCTGTGCTCACTGTCTGATGAAGCCTTGGCTTGCAGGACCTCATTGAACATGTCCTCATGAGTCCTCTTCTTTCTCTTCCTTCCCTGGCTCAGGTGTTTGTTGGGTGTTGTTGGGGAGACCCTGAGGCTACAATGGCAGAAGCTGCAGATAAAACACACAGAGGTCCCACTGTCAGCATATTTACTATAGAAAGTGAAACTTAAGATACTGAACTCATGCCATTGCTCCCCTAAAATTTTAAGCACCACCTTCTCCCTTCTGCTTAGGACTGTTAATGCCCCAGCCCCAAGTATGGTGGGTATGGCCTGACAGGAGTTGGGGAAATGAGGAGGGAATTGCTTGCTTGCACGATTCTAGTCTTATAGGGCAATACACTGAATCCTGGCATCATTTTCCACCGGTGGTGATCTTAGTGGTTATGTCACTCCTGAGGGTAGCAAAGACAGAGCAAGCTCAGCAGCTGTTGGCATCTGGAAGGCATCTGGGCACGGCTGCTGCAGTAATGCCTATTGAAGTTATCACTGAATGGCATGGGAAAGTGTCTTGCCACAGAGGAAGAAGTAAGAAAGGTCTCCCCAGAGGCATACAGCAGGGGATTGCAGAGTGAATCCAGCAACGTGCCACTGAGATCTCTCAGGAAGGGTCAAGGGACATCCCTGGGCACATCAACAAATTCCTCTGCGTGCCTCCACCACACTCTAGAGGAGAGTGAAAAGCAGATAGCAACGCTACCTCTTCTGGTTGTACTACTGCCTCTTCTAGCAATAGTAAATGAATGAAAAGCCAGAAGATTATGGCTGCTACCTTGTGGGGGGCCATCCCTGTAATTGAAAATTCATGTAATCACTTACCCAAGGTTCCTTTCCCTGCATTGGACTTGCTCATGCTCAACTGGCTGGATTGCAGTGGAGTCAAAAACAAGTTCTGACTTGCTGCGCAGCTGCATCTCCCAGTCACTGTCTTCCATACTCCTCCTCCTGCTCTTCCTCCTCCAACACTACCACCTTGCTGTTCATTGCAGGGGCCCATGACTAGGACTCAGGAGATGTATCCATGATGTTTGAGGGAGAGGGTCACCACCAATGAGGGCATGCAGCTCTTTATAAAAGCAGTAGGTCTGCAGCTTAACATCAGATTGATTGTTGTCCTCCCTGGCCTTCCGGTACACCTGATGAAGCTCCTTGGCTTTCATGCAGCACTGCTGCTCGTCCCTGCTGTGCATCTTTTTCTGTCTGTCCTGCCTAAACTTCTCTGAGATGTTGATGTGTCTATGGCAGGTTTGTAGCTGTGCCTGCACAACCTCTTCTCCCACAGGCCCAGGAGATCCAATGTCTCCTACCTCCTTCATGCAGGAGCGTGTCCTGTATCTGGACAGTTACAGTCAACGGGGGAGAGATAGCAGTGGAGTTCACAATGGTGACCAGAGCGGCCACTGTGGGGCATTGTGGGACAGCAACTGGGGGGCAGTTAGGGTCAACATAACTGTAACAGTGTTTACACTCATGTCGCATCAACCTAAGTACAGCAACTGTGACTCTACACGGCTCGGGGAGGTGGTGGTACCATGTTGGCTTAACAGGGCACGTACAGTGGTGGAAGACCTTTGTAGATGTAGACACATGCACAACTAGGTCAGCATTAGCTGCCTTGCATAGACCTAACTTGGTAATGTAAACCTGGCCTCAGTGGTGCAAGATGAAAGGATGTTGCTAATACAGGATGCCCCTGGCTGGGGTTACTGACTGGGTAAGCTGTTGTCAGGTAGCCATCCCAGACATCACTTATGTCTGTCACTTGCCATCTCCCAGCCAAATTCCAGAGCTGAATGAGTGACCAATTGGATGGTGGGAAGTCTAGGATATCATCCCATCCCCTAGGACAGCCTGAGTAGTTGCACTATATTGAGTGCACAAAACTGGCCAAGTGCAATGCTATTTCCCTGATTCTTGTGCTCTCTGCTGTATGAGAGAGTGACCATCAGGCCTGTGTTTCCCTGCATTTGCACTGATTTTCCCCTTTTCCTGGGGTGTCCCCTCCTCCAGCAGCCCCGATGGCAAATTCCTGTTGATTCAGCTCTCCAGCTGACATTAAGGACCTGAGGTTTAAAGAAGGCTGCACGCTTCTCTGGTTTTTTCTTTAGGAATTTGCACACAATGATGCATTGGAGTGGATGGAAATTGTTTGAAAGCTGAAGGCTGAAGAAGTCCAATCAAGGCTGTAAATCAATGCAGATTTTTCTCCCTCCGCATTCTGTCTCTCTCTGTTCTTTTGCTTTTTGGAATTCTTTTACTAGTGAAACTGGCAGAAGCAGCAATCCTGCTGAGGGGAGGAGAGGTAGGTGTATTCGAAAGATGGACAAAGAAGAAGTATAAAAAAAATTTATAGGATCCCTGCACATGAAGGTCCAAATCCTACTCCTTCCTGTGTGGACAAAGAGAGGCGTGTTACAGTTGGTTCTCTGTGGCTCAGTTAGGGAGTGAGTGGAACAATAGGGACTCACGCCCGGCTCACAAGCCTCCAGCTTGTTGCAGGGTCTGTCTCTGACCAAGAGGACTTTCAGAGAGCTGGAGGTATGCAGTAGCTCCTAGGACTGGGGTATCTGCTGGGGTACAAAAAAGAGAGGCATCAGGACTGCATCCCAGCCCTTCAAGTAGCACAGCAAATTTCTGTGGTGTGGGGGAAGGATCAATCCACCCTTGTAACCTCATTGGTCCCTTGGACTGAGGGTGGCAGTCTCACAATTTACTCGTAAAGCTGATTATTCTGCACCTAGTGACATAACTGCATGGGGTGCTTAACAAGCGGCCAATGGAAAGAGAAGGCTCTGACAGGGAGAGCTTCCATTCTAAAGCTGGATTGAACAAACAGCTCTGTCCCGCGCAGAGGGGTTTGGATGGCATGGTAGCTCACCAGAGGAAGGCAGTGAAATTAACTGTAGGAGCTGCCTGTGGAATGGGTTGGATGCTGGTATGTTCCCAGCAAGTGATGTGCCAGGCAGGCAGAGCCGATGGAAAGAGATCTTTCTGAAACAGGCTGAGAGATCAGGGTTACACGTTGAGGCTGTTGAGTTTGTGTGCAAGTAGCCTGAGGCCTGGCTTATTCCTGAGCCCCAGGTACCACACAGAGCTTTGTCCATCCTGAAGCCTCTTTCTTTAGCTCCACTCATCATGCTCCACATGCTTTCTCTATTAAGTTGCTTTGCAGTGAATCAGAGCTGACAGGGTGGGGTGGAGTATACAGTTCAACATTGCTCTGTGGAGTCTCCCATACTCAGGGCAAATCTTCCAGAGAGACAGGGGATCTGGCTTTCCCCTGCACTGGCTTCAAGAAGGCTTTAGCATTAGCTCCAAGGGCTGGGGTATTTTCTGGTGGAATAGCACTGCTCCGACACTGCTGGAGCTTCATGATGTCCCAACCTCCCCTGATTCTGAAATGGCCTCATGGAGATTCAGTGCTTAAATGTAGCAGCAGAAGTATGAAGAAAGAGGGATAGTCAGAGCAGAGAGGCTGCACTCAGATGAGACTCAAGACCCAAGCACCTGGTCCTGTATTTCATCTCAGCCACTTCTGTTCTCTTCAGCAGTCCGTAGCACATTGTAATGATTGCAGAAAGCACAGGCCTCTGCAAGTTTACTCTGGGGTCCCAATTCTAACGGGCTCTCATTTAGCAAACACACACACAGAACTGGGCCCAGACAGAGACTGCTGACACAGAGAGTGAGAGATCTGCCTGACAGTTCAGGGGACAGTTACAGAGTACAATTGCAGTGGGCTGAATTAGTTATGGTGAGGGATCTAGGATTACAGTAGCCCGTAGCATTAGCTGCATTTTCTTTTTCACGGGCAACAGATGTCAGAGTCAGAGACTGGAAGAGAGGAAAATAATGGTGATCTGTTCAGAGCTTTGTCCACAAGCAAAATTGATGATTATTATTACTGACTTTAAGGCTATTCAGTTATTAATTATCCACAACTCCTTATCTACAGATAATGAATATTCTCAATTATTATTGTTAATGGCAACTGATTGGTATTTAGTATTTTGACCTCTTCATTAGATCCTGCAAATAAGACTGGATAAAAAGTTCTGGCCTGAAACTTTTTTTAAAAAGTCAGATTCAGTGACAATGAAACATGCTGTGAATCTGTGTCAATTTTATCAAATTGTTCATTTGGGAAAAACCTCAAAAGAATTTCATTTTGACATTTTTTAAATAATTTTTTTAATTGAAATACCTTTTTGTTTCAGACTTTCCATTAATTTAATTTTGTTGAAATTTAAAAAGTTGTAGAAATATGGTCAACATTGAAAGAAAATATTTGGTTTGGCCTGAAATGAATTAGTTTTCATTTTGTGGCCTGATTTTTTAAAAAAACTTTTCAGAATTGACAAGTAACTAAAAAATCGTGGAGGCGGGGAGGGGAGGTGTTGGTTTGTTTTTTGTTTTTGCACATTTTACCTTGTAAACACTTAGGCTATGTCTACACTATACAAAGTTAGGTCAACTTTGTTAAGTCGACTTAATAAGTTCGACTTTAAGTCAACCTAAAGTCGACCTTATTAGGTCGACTTAACAAAGTGCTTTCCCTTAACCTGGATTTATTAATTCAACCTAACTTCCCTTAGGTCAACCTAAGAAAGTGGACTTATGCGTCCACACTGGGCTTAGGTTGACCTAAAGTAGGGTTAGGTTGACCTAAGGAGGGTTAGTTTGACCTAATCAGCAGGCCTTACTAAGTCGACCTAAGCTTTCATTAGGTCGACTTAAGGATTTTCTTAAATTGACCTAATGAAAGCTTTGTGTGGACAGGGCTTAAGTTAGGTCAACTTAAGCCTCCTTAAGTCGACCTAACTTGCCAGCATAGACATAGCCTTAGACACATATTTTACATAAAACATGTGTCACATCATTGGGATGGCCCACAGACTCAATGTTAAGTGGCCATGTGCATGTTTATTTAGTGTTGAAAAAAGAAGACTCGGGGGGACCTGATAACCATTGTCAAATATGTTAAGGGTTGTTATAAAAAGGACAGTGATCAGTTGTTCTCTACATCCACTGAGGGTAAGAGAAGATGAAATCAGCTTAATCTGCAGCAAGGAACATTTAGGTTAGATATTAGGAAGAGTTTTCTAACTATAAAAATAGTTAAGTAGTGGAAAAGGCTGTGGAGTTTCCACCATTGGAAGCTTTCCAGGACTGGTGAGAACAATATCTGTCAGGGATGGTCTAAGTATACATAGTCCTACTTCATTGTGAGGGTTGGACTACATGAACTCCCAAGGTCCCTACCAACAATCCTACACATTTCTATGTTTTCACAGCAGGAGCTCTAATTACCAAAGGCCCTGGTCCTGTGAAGATTTATTCAGGTGCTTAATTTTACCCAGCATGAATAGTTGGGTCAAGTTCTCAATTGGTGTAAACAAGTCTAAATAGCCTATAGGGAAACTGCATTGCTTTCCATTCACTGAGGATCTGACCTATTAACTAATCACAGTGGATAAAGTTAAGAACATGGTGCAAGCCTTTGTAGGATCAGGGACCTATATAGAATCATAGAATAATAGGGTTGGAAGGGACCTCACGAGGTCATCTAGTCCAACCCCCTGCTAAAAAGCAGGACCACTCCCCCTAAATTACCCCAGCCAGGGTTTTGTCTAACCGAGCCTTAAAAATCTCCAAAGATGGAGATTCTACCACCTCTCTAGATAGCCCATTCCAATGCTTCACCACCCTCCTAGTGAGAAAGTTTTTCCTAATATCCAACCTTGACCTCCCCAGCTGTAATTTGAAACCATTGCTCCTTGTTCTGTCCTCTGTTACCCTCGAGAACAGCCTAGCTCCCTCCTCTTTGGAGCAACCCTTCACGTAGTTGAAGGTTCCTATCAAATCTCCCCTCAGTCTTCTCTTCTGTAGACTAAATAAGCCTAGTTCCTTCAGTATCTCCTCATAAGTCATGTGCCCCAGCCCCCTAATCATTTTTGTTGCCCTCCGCTGGACTCTTTCTAATTTGTCCACATCCTTTCTGTAGTGGGGAGCCCAAAACTGGACACAGTATTCCAGATGCGGCCTGACCAGTGTCGAATAGAGGGGAATTATCACATCCCTCGATCTGCTGGCAACACTCCCACTGATGCAGCCCAATATGCCATTGGCCTTTTTCGCAACAAGGGCACACTGTTGGCTCATATTCATCTTCCCGTCCACCATAACCCCCAGGTCCTTTTCTACAGCGCTGCTACTTAGCCGATCGGTCCCCAGCCTGTAGCAGTGCATGGGATTTTTCCGTCCTAAGTGCAGAACTTTGCACTTGTCTTTGTTGAACCTCATGAGGTTTCTTTCAGCCCAGTGTTCCAATTTGTCCAAGTCTCCCTGGATCCTGTCCCTGCCCTCCAGAGTATCTACCATTCCCCCCAACTTGGTGTCATCCGCAAACTTACTAAGCACGCAGTCTATTCCATCATCAAGATCATTAATGAAGATGTTGAATAGAACCGGCCCCAGGACCGACCCCTGGGGCACTCCACTCGTTACCAGTTGCCAACCAGACATCGAGCCATTGATTCCTACCCGCTGAGCCCGTTGATCTAACCAGTTTTCGATCCACCTTATGGTCCACTCATCCAACCCTTACTTCCTTAACTTGCCGATGAGAATTATGTGGGAAACCGTATCAAAAGCCTTGCTAAAGTCAAGGTATACCACGTCAACGGCTCTTCCCGCATCCACAAATCCAGTCATCTCATCATAGAAGGAAATCAGGTTGGTCAGGCACGATTTGCCCTTGGTGAATCCATGTTGACTGTTCCTGATCACTCTATTTTCCTCCAAATGTTTCAGGATGGATTCCTTGAGGACCTGCTCCATGATTTTCCCAGGGATTGAGGTGAGGCTGACCGGTCTGTAGTTCCCCGGATCCTCCTTTTTCCCTTTCTTAAAGATAGGTACCATATTTGCCTTTTTCCAATCCTCCGGGACCACCCCCGTTCGCCACGAGTTCTCAAAGATAATGGCCAGCAGCTCTGCAATCACTTCCCCCAACTCCCTCAGCACCCTCGGATGCAGTTCATCCGGCCCCATGGACTTGTGCACAGCCAATTTCATTAAGTGTTCCCTAACCTGACTTTCCATCACCGAGGGCCTCTCTCCTCTCCATTCCGCGTTACCCCATGTAGTAGCCTGGGAGCTGGCCCTCCCTGTGAAGACTGAAGTAAAAAAAGCATTGAGTACTTCAGCCTTTTCCATATCATTCTCCACGAGGATGCCTGCCCCATTCAGTAAGGGACCTACACCACCTCTGATCCTTTTCTTGTTGCTGATATACTTATAGAACCCCTTTCTGTTATCCTTCACATCTCTTGCTAGCTGCAACTCCAATTGTCCTTTGGCCTTTCTGATTTGATCCCTGCAGTCCCGAGCAATATCTTTATACGCCTCCCTTGTCATCTGTCCAAGCTTCCACTTCTTGTAAGCTTCCCTTTTATGTTTCAGCTTAGGACCTAAATCCATGAATCTGCCCTGACTCTAGTGCTCTAACCACTCACCTTACTGCCTTTTCAATTATATCTCTTCCATCTTTTCTCTATATCTCAGTTTGAATAATATGTTATTCCTGCTTGGCTCTATAAAAAAATGTAAGTGTGAGATTTCCTTGGAAAACGCTTGCACGTTATCTTTTGTCTCACACTGAATAGTGATCATTATGTTAACAAAGGATATTTAAATACCCCATTGTACATGGCAAGTACAATCTTATTTTCTGTCTAATTGTCCCACCTGTATTTAATGCCAACAATAGTAGTGTTATTTGTATGATGGTGGTTATGTCATTGTGTGATTGTCACAAATAACAAATCCATCATAAAAGTAAAAATGAAAGCCCAGCGGTGGGGGTGGGAGAGGTGGGGAGGGAGAATATACAGTGAGAGAATGGAGTCTTTTTCTTCTGGGTCTTCTCTATTAAGTCTACCTGAGGTGAGTAGTGAAAAAAAGGTTTGATGGCTATTTGGTAGCCTGTGGGAAATGAGTTAATGGATCTCAGTGTTCCCTGAACTATGGGTTCTGTTTTAATTATACTGATTACTTAAGAATTCCCAGTTGTTCTGAGGTTTAGTAGGCTCTTGTCTTAAGGCCAGGCCTAGTCTTATTAGCATTATGCTTCAGCTGGGAACCCCGACATACAAAGGCGCAACACTCACACTTAGGAAAAACCTCTTTTGTTGTAGTTTTATTAATATAGTGAGCAAAATTACAAATACTCCAACCCAGAGAAGTAACTAGAGATAATACAGTATGCGCAGCATATCTGGGCATCCTTCTATGCTCGCCATTTCTTGCAGAACTACCTGAAGTGTTAGCCATTATCTTCCTCATCATCCTGATCACCTTCCTCCTCATCATCACCAGTGGTCATCATCCTGGCCTCACACAAGAGCAACATCTTTCCCCCACACCGAGCATGGAGGTTGGGACACAGCTTGTAGGACATGTTTCACTGATGCCGCAAGACCTAATGCATGCTCATTAGGGGCGACTTACTTCCATAGGGTAGTAGGCCTTTTACCTCAGGTTTATTACAATGGACATTAACTACTTGCCCTGGCACTCTTGGGGTTTAACGTTTGCGGATGTTTCTAACTGAATATATGCCAAACCAGTATAAATTAGTGTCTTGTGGTTACCTGCCAACAATTTAGGAACTATAGCATTCTGGCTTAACATGTAGGGTTATTCCTGATTATCTATAGGCCTGAGGCAGGGAGCCTTATTACTTTACTTCTATAATTTATGCCTATGCCTTACCTAGCAAATACCCATACCTGTAGGTTGCCTCATGACTGTGGATGAAAACCAGCACACCTATGGGTAACTTATTCCTTGGATTGAAAACTCAGCAGAGAGCCAAGGAATGAATAGTTCATGGAGAACAAATTCCCCATTTACATTTAGAGGTAGATCCTTCTGATTAGGATTGGTGCATGTTGGCAGGCAGCTTGTCCTTCCACTGTTTGTACCATATCATTTTCATCCTTTGCAATTTGGCCGTGTGAAGGGGTGGGTCCTTTTTTGGTAGATGCTGCTGTATAGGTGTGTAGAGAGACAGCACCTGCCCTGAAGCTCTTATGACCTACTCAGACAAGAGAGGAAGCAATGACTTGTCTAAACGCTCACAGAACACGTCGGTGACAGAGTGAGGGACAGAATTCAGATTCTCTATCTTTAGTGCAGTACGTAACTTTCCTGCCACCTCCATTCTGTGAATAAACAGCCTTAAATACAAGCACAGTCTCACACACATTTATATAAGAATCAAATACATTTGCATCATCAGTCAACTTTAATTAGGGTTGGCAGAATTCAATTTATATATTTTTTTATACTTGTGACAGATAATATCAATGTTTATTTTAAGGGATTTTTTCCCCCTGAATTTTTATCAAATTTTCACAGTTGTTGGAAACTGGGGGGCCTCTGACAACAAGGGAGTCAAATGATAATTGTTTAACGACAATACATGTTGAGATTCAAACATTCAATCTTTACAACTATTAAAACACAAATAGTCAGTGCTTTTTTTCTGCCGGAACGCACCGGAACGGCGTTCCGGCACCTTTTTTTCCTTCTCCCACCCACCGGCCGCCTCGACTTCCTGGCCCAGAGCCGACCCCGCCCCGCTCTGCCGACAGCGTCGGCCTCCCGGCACGGGGCCAGGATCAGGCTCCGTTGCCGGGGTCTGTCTGCCCTGTCGGGGCCACGTTCGGTCCCCGCCGGTGCTCCCTCCCAGCTGTGCTGGCTGCGGCCGGGCTGGGGAGATTTAAATCTCCCGCCCTGTGTGACGGGATGCACATCTGTGCAGCCCTTGGGCGTGACCTGTATAATCT
>ML685942.1:1325219-1361201 GCA_007922175.1 Pelusios castaneus | reverse complement strand
TGTGGGGTGCGGGGGACAAGGAGACGGGCCGGGTTGTGGGGTGGGGGTGGGGACAAGGAGACGGCCCGGGTTAGAGGGGTGGGGGTGGGGACAAGGAGGGACCCCCGCGCAGGCCGGCAGCCCCCACCGCCCCCTCCAGACCCCCGGGGCTGCTTTCTTTCTCTTCCTCTTCCTTTCCTTCCTTTCCTTTTTTTCCCCTCTTCTTTGTCTTCCTCTTCCCTGCCTTCCTTTCTCTTCCTCTTCCTTTCCTTCCTTTCTCTTTTTTCTTCCTTTCCTTTTTTTCTTTTTCTCTTCTTTGTCTTCCTCTTCCCTGCCTTCCTTTCTCTTCTTTCTTCCTTTCCTTTTTTTCTTTTTCTCTTCTTTGTCTTCCTCTTCCCTGCCTTCCTTTCTCTTCTTTCTTCCTTTCCTTTTTTGCTTTCTCTTCTTTGTCTTCCTTCCTTCCTGCTCTTTCTGTCTTTGCTTCCTTCCTTTCTTTCTTTTTTTCTTTGTCTCCTCCTTCCTTCTCTTTTTTCTTTCTCTCCCTTCTTTTTTAAAACTTTTTAAAAATTAATTTTAAATAAAAACCTTTCTTAAAATTAGATTTCAATTCCAAATTCATTCCAATTAAATTAATTAAACACAATTAATTAATTAATTCTATTTACAGTCACTTTATCTTCAATTAATGCCTATAATTTCTGTCTTGTGAGTTTTCCCCAAAAATTTATTCTGAAAAAGTTTTTCACACGGCTTGAAAATTTTGCACACAAGCCACCAAACCTAGAGGGAACATTGGCTACTAGTTGCGTACACAACAGCAGGCCAGCAGGCTAACATCGGTCAGTCCCACACTCTGGGCCTGGCCGGAGCCCACAGCACCAACAAAAAGTGTGTGGATGCATTACTGCCTGCCACCCAGTACCCAGAAACACAGGCCAGCAGCAGATGTGATAGCTATGCATTCACGTTTTTTTCTAATTATAATACTGCCCCCCAACAGTCTGAGGGACCGTGAACTGGCCCCCTATTTAAAAAGTGTGAGGACCCCTGCTGTAAGACCTCACAGGTTGTCTTTCAGTATATTAGCGGCCTGCATAGTTAATAAAACTTAACAGTTTTTACCTTGTATTTTTATTTCTTTGATATATTAAAAAATTTACTGTTTACTGCACTATTTTCAGTGTTATTTCTTTATGACACGACGGACATCAATAGGAGTTCCGGTACCTTTTTTTTTAGAAAAAAAGCACTGCAAATAGTCAACATGACATGTAAAAATATACAAAGTAAATGTCATGACATCAAACTCCAATACGTTCCCAAGCAGCATTTTTCTTACTGTGTCTCTCTGTACATTTTGATTATTATGAAATAAATATTTTATTTGCATCTGATGAAATTGACAGCTATTGATATTTACTGATAAAAATCGAATCCCTCCACACCTAACTTTAATTAATTGGTTTAATTTTCTCTGCATGCTATTTCTAATGTGCCCATCACCATAACATCTAAATGTCCAATTAATTGCCCTTTCTTATCTTGCCTTGTAAATTTCTGTATTAGCCCAATCTCCATTGTAAGTTACTTTGAGCAGGGACGGTGGTTTTATTTCTGTAAACCATCATGCAAAGCTATGGTCATTTCTGTGGTACTGGTGGCTGTGGTCTGACACCTCCAACTTCCCCTCACTAGCCCCCAGTAAGCTAGATAAGTAGTATGGTTACTTAGATGACTCTGCAGCAGGGACCATCTCTTTGCCCTGTGTTTGTACAGCACCTAGCACAAAAAGGCATTGATCTATGACTGGTTGTCTAGATTCTGTCACACTTCAAATAATAAATAATAATATCTTCATTTTACGGATGTGGAAACTGAGGTATGGGCTGGGTTAAGTGACTGTGTCACACAATCAGTGCCAGAGCCAGGCAAGGTCATGACTCCCTGGTTTATATTTTAACCTCAAGGCATGTCTGGAAAATATTAATGTCAGCAGAACATACAGTGCTAATTGCAAGACTGTAAACACATTACATTGATTTGTAATGAGCAACTATCATCCTGTGCTATTGGAAATGCTGCTTTCTGGCTATGTCTACACTTGCACTTTTAAGTCGACTTTAACTAAGTCGATTTAAAGTCGACTTAGTTAAGTCGACTTAGTGTGTCTACACTTAAAATTAAAGTCGATTTAAAGGGGAACTTATAAAGTCGACCTAGAGTGTCCACACTGGATGCTCTAGGTCGACTTTGTGGGGCTAGGGGGACCTTGGGCAGGTCCACGGTGGCGGGGGGGGCACCCCCTGTGTACAATGGGGCAAAGGGAGACAGGGACCCTGGCAAGGCAGAGCCCTGTGTGTCATGCTGTCTGGATTTAGGGAAGCATTTATGATATTATTTTCTATGGATATCTCATAAATGCTATAATCCATAGGAACTATGTCATGTTTGCTATCAATAGAAAGGTAGTAATTTGCTGGGAATGATTATATAGTTTATGTCTAGGAATTCTATTTCGATTAGAAGTTAAGAATTTGATGTTATATCCATACTTTAGCTTGTGTCATTCTGGACAAATGCCTTAGATGGGAGGGTGTGAATAACCATTGTCTCCTTAATATTAAGGAATCTGCCAGGTGATATGGTCCCAGGGAGTATCCTGATGAGCCATTAAGGACATAAAGAATACAACCATTGTGTTGACTTAAGCCAAGTGTAGTGTAGACGCAGGGCACATTAAGTCGACTTAAGCCAAGCTTAAGTTGACTTAGTTTACCAGTGTAGACGCAGCCTCTGTTATTCTGATGTAAATTTGCCATAACACCACTGAAGTGGACAGAGTCATTTCAGATTTTCATGGGTGTAAAGATATCAGAATCCATCCTGTTTTCTCGGTCATGGATGTCAGAACCTGTCAAGCTTTCTCCTCCCTCTCATTCGCAGGATGGCATTTCTGATACCGCCATACACTGACAGCTGTATTCATTTAGAAAAGGATTGTTCTGCATGCTGCTCAGGATTGTTCACCCAACTGCTATCGTGTGGCTCATGTATTTTAGTGACACTAGCCCTCCCCTTTTCTAATATCTGTGAGATAGAATTTCAGGCTTTAAGCCACCCCTGTAAGTCACTGGCTGTGCCCATGATTAAGTAAATCGGTCTGATTCCAAATAAAAACACAACACTTCGCAAATGACTTCCTAGATAATTCCACTCTGTGAGAATAAATTGGAGAAACGGGACATGGCCATTGCAGGGCTGTGAGAGATAATTATTCTGACATGCTACCTTGATTACACCAGTGAAAAATGCAAAGTGCACTGTAATCCCCATCTGAAAGTGGAAACAGCCCTTATGTCCGTGTCTGTATAAATTGACTTTGCTCTGCACTCTGTGAGATGCTAACTGATTCTTTTCTTTTTCTCCTACTTGTGTTTGCCAGGCTGGTGTACTGGTGTGTGTCTAAGCCCCTCTCCTACTCGACAGACTTACTTTGGTAGAACTACGTCGTTCAGGGGTGTGGAAAAATACAGTGCTGTCATACACCAGGGGTTAGGTTGCTATCACTTCAGCTATACCGACCTAACTCCTAGTGTAAGGCAGCACTGTATTGACAGGAGGGCTTTCCCCATGGACATAGCTACTTCCTCTTGGGGAAGTGGAGTACCTACTTTGACACAAAAGCTCCACTGGTCATCATAGGCAGCGTCTCCACTAAGTGTTACAGTGGTGAACCTGCACTGGAGTTGCTGCAGAGTGTAAATGTAGACAAGCCCTAGATATGCAATCTTTTTTGCTCCTCTCTCTTTTCAGTGCTCTGGTTGAGAAGTCCTTTCCAAGACCCTTTTGAAGTAAGCTTGCACTCATGCATAGGCATGGTGGAAGATCTTAGCCAGTCAGTAAGATCTATCTGTTCATAGTTATTACACTGCATCCGTCTACATCAGGGGCCTCAAACTCAAATCACCACAAGGGCCACATGAGGACTAGGATATTGGCCCAAAGGCCGCATCCCTGAAACCTTTTCATACAACAGGGTCACCAGTTTATTTAATTAAAATTAAATTAAAAAACAATTAATTGAATTCGAAGTGATTGTAAATAGAATTAATTAATTAATTAGGTTTAATTAATTGAATTTGAATGCATTTTAATTGAAATTTAATTTTTAGAAAGATTTTTAATTAAAATTAATTTTTATAAAGTTTTTTTTAAAAGAAAGAAAGAAAGAAAGAAAGAAAGAAAGAAAGAAAGAAAGAAAGAAAGAAATCCTGGAGGGGTGGCGAGCAGCCACAGCCCGTCTCCCAGCTGCATGCTTGGGCCGGGCAGAGGCCCCCCCGCAGGCACCCTGGGAGCTCCCCCAGCAGCACAAAGCCCCCCTATTACTGGATAGACACGATGATATATAGTTAGATCCCATTAACAGCTTACTTAAAACAGATAAAATAGGCAGTCAATAGAATCTCTCTATCATCTGATAGCTTACTGTATCTGTCTGTGTCTTTTTTCATGGGGGTATCAAAGCAGTGTAAATCCATGTTGTGCTGCAAAACACCTGAGTTTTCCCTTTTACATAGAGGAGCAGGAAGAGTTGTCTACAATTTTCTTTCTTCTAATCTTCTTGTTTTATGCCTGTCTCCATTGCCCTGGGGACTGGCCTAGCAGTCTGAGAATTGTGTTGCTATTTTTGTTTCAAAGTCCAGGGTTAAAACAGAATCGATCACTTAAAGAAATGTACAAAATTTAACAACCCCTGCCCCTTTCTTGCTGCCAGCCTCCTTCCCTGAGCTCCCCTTTATGTTCACAGGTAGGTACTGCATTTTCCGGCTTATACTGTGTTGGGCCCAGATACAAACACTTATACACATTCTTAACGTTCAGCACACAAGTCATCTCATTGACTCAATGGGGCTACCACATGGGCAAAGTGAAGTGTCTGGATAAGTGTTTGCAGATTCAGAGCCTCATATCCAATACGTAGTTTCTCCGCTTAGGAATGCAAGAACAGCCCTGCTATTCATAGGCAGCAATTCATAGTTATATTTCATATTCAGCACAAATTCTTCAGAAATATTTCAGGATGTAGCACTAATGGACAGAGCATAAAGAAAAACAAGGGGGAAATCCCAGATACACAAACATCTTTGGCAAGTGGGGTTGGTGAAATAAAGGAGTAGAAATTACCAGTTTAAAAAATCCTGGATTTTGTCAACATTTCTTGAACATTTGAAAAACGTTGGCCTTCTCTACAGTCAGTAGGAAAATAGCAAAAATTTCATGAAAACATCCATTTTTTAATGTAGAAATTCATCTCTGAGATTTTTTTGGCTAAAACGTTTAAATTTGAAAAACCAGCTATTGCACTTTTAAATTGAATTATATGAACTGTAGTACAGGTCTCTGGGTTTTTTAGTTAAAAATTTACTTGATACCTTCTTAACCATTACTTATCTGTGAAAACAATTGCTGTACTTGTCACATAGCTGTTAGTTGAGGAAGGTCAGGACCTGATGAGTCAAATCCCCAGAGGGTGTAAATTGGTGCAAATCTATATCAATGGGTCAGATCCCCAGCTCATGTAAATAAGTGTTTTAAATTTAGGTCAAAGGACAAGATCCCCAGCTAGTGTAAATCAGTGTCAATGGACCAATGCCCATTACACCACCTGAGCATCTGATCTTATATTTCTAATGCCATAACCAAGCAGAGGAAAGTTTCTTCTGTTCAAAGAAATAAAACCACATTCTGTGTCTTTATATATTATAAAGGTGCCAGAAAGGGCACAAACACTATTTTTATTTTGTAGCTTTACAATTCACATTTAACCTGGATCCATCTGTTTTGTCAGTAGCATGGCAGTTAGAAGGGACTGAAATGTTCAACTGCAGGTGTGTTTCTGTGTCTAACTTAGTCAATTTTCAAAACGCTCAAAGGCAGGTGGCCCTAGCCATTTTCTGGAGTATCGCTGGATGTATCATTAAACCTGGCCCATTAATAATGATGGGGGTATGAAGCCTGCAGAAATATAGGGCGACTAAATGTGGTATATTGAAAACTGTGTTAAAGTGATAAACTATCACTTCAAGAGTAAGGGGTTTCTAGGCCCTATCTGCAGCTTGGGGGACTTTGTAGGAAAATGTTCAAGCTGAGTCTTCAGAAGTTAGTCTGCAAAGAGCCATCTTAGAATAGTGTAGGGTGAATTGTGTCTCTTTGCCTCAAGGAGCAGTCTGCTTTCTATCTCCATGGTATTGAGTTCTAAGGGGTGATTGTTCTGAATTCTAAGAAATAAAGTTGCATTGTACTGAACCTCCCCACCAGGATATTTATGGCTTTATCTAATTTTTCTGTGCATATGCTGTGAACATAACACTTTGGACCCTTGGATTAGGGCAAGGCATTAGCAAGCAGCAATTTGGGAGCCAGACAGTATTGTGCATGCTTTAGGAGAATGCCTTTGGACAAGGGATTCCGGGGACTTCAATGCCAGGTCTTCCCTACCTCCTCCAACAAAGCTCTGTCCTGGGAGGAAAGAGGTTTAGCTGGCCATGCCTACTAGATCCTGAGGATGGGCCCCACCAGGGTGTAATGACAGCAGGGACTGGTTAAAAGACCATTACCTTCCCACCCCAGAAAACAACCACAGGACAATGATAGACGATGGGACAAGGCATTTGGGGGACTGTTGTCTGAGATGAAATGAGAGTCCTGAGACTTACCCAAGGAAGGAAGAACCCATATGGGTGGGGGTGACGGGGTAAGGGTTTCTGGGGCTTGTTGGAAGGAAATGGATGTTGTGTAGAGGGGAACCCTGATGCCCATATAAGGGATAGTAGTGGAGCACTTGCTAGTTTCATAAGAAACCAGAGCTTCACAGTGGATTGCACAGAGCACTGAGGAGCTGGGAGATCCAGGTAAAATGGGCTGGTGTGTGTTGCAGGGCCCTAGGGCAGTACTTACCCAGGGGACTTAGCTGTTACAGTGCTTTACTCCTAGGCACCCCACCACCCATAGGAATCTACAGGGGAATCTAGCCTCCCTGTGCAATGCATTGGAAGAGTTTTGTGAATGGGATTCCCAAAAGCCAGCATGCTCACTTGGCAGCCAGCTAAACTAGCCAATAGGAAATGCTAAGAGGAGATGTTTGTACTAAGTCCCACCACTTAAAGGGCACTAGGCTGAGTGGTGTCAACATGTAGACAGCTGTGCATATGCCCAGCTGTTGAAATTTAGATGCCTCTGGAACTTTACCTCTGGAAATTCCAGTGCTTAAGGACTTCATGTGCCTCCACGGTTAAGCAGCAGCTCAGCAGTGGTTTGTGAATGCCAAGGGTTCCTAAACATCAGATTTAAGCACCTAAAGCAGGAATTAGGCACCTAAGTCCCTTTGTGGGTATGACTCCCAGTATAACTCACTGGCAGAATGTGTCACAGCTCTCTCTAGTAGCTGGTCCACTGTAGGATAACAACCTACTGCTAACTGCTAATCGAATTGCTCCTTTAGCTCAACTGGTAGAAGCCAGTGCTGAAAGCGGTGGAAGCAAATCTTGCTGGTGACATATACAGATTGTCGTGATGACACTAGTGCAGTCCCTCTGACTGTCACTGTGGCAGCTGTATTTCATGGCTATTCCCATTATATGATCAGTGGTTCTTCTTTCTCCATTGGAAAATGGAAGTGCCTTTCCCACAGCATGAGGCCACTGAGTTTGCCTTAGCTCAGTCTGAAGGACACTGGGATCGAGCCATGCAAAGAGGGCTCTCTTAATAGGCTAACTCCCCCCTGCCTTGTTATAACTTCCCCCACAGGTGCTGTATAATCAATGCCACTCTGTGGCAGTCAGCATTTCTCACTGCTTTCCCCACATCCCAGCTGTAATGGAATGTTTGTGGCACTTTTCTTTGAGGTTGTTTGTAAGTTGATTATTGTAATCACAGTAGGGACATTTCCAATCGCTGGCATTAAGAAAGATGGTGAGTGATGCGTTTCCAAGGGAGCCAGCCAGTAATGGGCGTCATGTATGAACCCTGAGACACATCAGTTCTCTGTCCACATGCTACCTCCACCTGGCTTCCTCTCACCCCTGGTCCAGTAACAAAGCAAGAGGAAGAGTTTAGTAGTTAAATTGGGAGACAGACAATGTCCATAATTCAATGTGTGGACTGGGGCTAGCCACAATCCCTGCCTGTATCCCACTTCCTTGATTCTCATAATTAGGATATATTTACCTAGCCTCCATTGCTTAGAGATCCTCCATACAAGCAGCATCAGCATTGGCCACTGTATGGAGCTGGTCGGGGACTTTCCAGAACTTCACAGCTGTAACTGTGCATGATAGCAGCAGCACTTCAAACAATGAACGGTTCCCGTTCCTTAAGTTAAAGGAGAATCATTGATCACCATATAGGTTGTATGACACACAATGGTGTAGTTATGATTCCATCCTGTGGGTGGCAATGGTGTATGCGCATGAACACACACATGCACTCACACATGGACCAGTTTATTATAGTATCAATTATTCATTGAGTGCCTGCAGAATTCTTGGCAGAGCAAAAGCAGAGGAAGACACCATCCTCGCTGTTAATTATTATTGCTTATTATTAACTAATAATGAATGGATGGATTAGTCAGCATCTGGGAAGCTGGTGAGCACTCAGACAAAAGGAAATGTTTTAAACTGACCACAGAGATTGTGCTGTTTCCCTGCTGTCAGTCCCACTTGGTCTTCAGTGAACAGAATGATATTTTATTTATCAAAGGACAAGCCATTACAGATGGATGTGGTGATGGTGGAGGTGTATTTTTTCAATAGCTGTCTTAAATTTAGCTGCAGTAATTTCCCTCATTGCTTTCTGCCAGTTAACCAAGCTGATAACTATCTGCTATTGTTGAGATGTATTGGATGCATCTTATGGTCCAGGCTGCTCTGTGAAAAGAGAATCCTGCATCCCCATTTAAAGCTCCTCTTCATGATCTCTGCATTGAAGTGGAATCCTTTCCGGAGGTCCAAGTTTGGCTCAGAACTCAGCGATCCATCTATCCAGTCCTGTTCTTTTACCAACAGACAGAGCTTCCCATCCAGAACCTGGGATGCAACCTTAGGGTGCGTCTACACTTGTAAATTGAGTCGACTTAAGCTTGCTTAAGTCGACTTAATTTACTCTGCGTCTACACTACACTTTCCTTAAGTCGACTTAAGGAAAATTAAGTCGACTTTGTTAAACCTTGTTTAAAATTGACTTTAGGCTTAAGTCAACTTTCTAAAGTCGACTTAAGCCAGTATAGACGTGGAGTAGCCCTAAGTCAACTCTAAGTCATTTTAGGGCTCTCCAGGACTCCCCCACTGCCCTCCCCGCCAGGGGGATGGCACAGGGAGAGCCTGGCATGCCCCCCCACAGGGCAGGGCTCCCTGCCCCTATGCCCTGCCAAGGTCCCTGTCCCCCTTTGCCCCATTGTACAAAGGTATAATGAGGCAAAGGCTGAGCCCCCTGGCACTTGGCAAGGGGTGTCCCCCCTGCCACCGTGGACCTGTCCAAGGTCCCCCTAGCCCCTACAAGTCGACCTAGGCATCAAGTGTGGATGCTCTAGGTCGACTTTATAAGGTCCCCCTTAAGTCGACTTAAAATTAAGGTGTGGACATGTTAAGTCGAGTTAACAAAATTGACTTACTGTCGACTTTGTTAAGTCGACTTAGCTAAAGTCGACCTAAATTAACCAGTGTAGACATAGCCTTAGAGTCCAGATTCCCAGCCTCACCTCCCACTCTAACCACTCCATAAAACTTCCTTTCGAGAGCTGGGAATGGGACCGAGGAGTCCTGGGGACAAAGCTCATGCACTGGCTAAAAAACAAAATGTCTCAAAGCATCTGATGAAGTGGGATTTTCACCCATGAAATCTGTTAGTCTTTAAAAGTGTCGCAGGACTCTGTTGTTTTTCTCACTCCTTCGGTTTCCATTGGCAGACATGGCTTTATCATCTGGTAATTGGAAGCGGAGGTGGTTAGTCAGCTCATGCTGAGGTTTCTTCTTCTCTTGTACTTGGTCCCATCTCTTGCCTGGCCTGCACAGACCAAGCTTTTGGATGGGGCGGGGGCCTCATTGCTAAATAAATAGAAACCATTGGGAGCGCTGCGCTGATAGATTTTCTGTTTTCTTTTGGCATTGAGCTGAGCGGGGGATTACTGCTGTGTGTGTGTTTAAATGTGACAGCTGTTTCATTCATTCCCTGGTGTGTTGCCGGAGCCCCGATAAGGCCTATGATATGCTTCTGGAATACTTAAAATAAGCTCCTCTGGAATATTCCCCCACACCCTGTCTCCCCTGATCCTCACCCATGGTGGTAAACACAGAAGCCAAGCCTCACAGGAATCCCCTACAACAGCTGAATGATGAGACTGACCCCACAATATGCTGTATTTGGTGCCCCAATCATTTAGATGCAGCCAAAGTGTTTAGCAACCTTAATTAAAGGGTATTTAGGGAGATAAAGTGAGGAAGGGTGAGATTAACAGTGGATTATTTCACTGCCTGGATGTGACCTTATTACATTATTATTTTGGAAGGAGATTGTTCAAGTTGTGATTAACTCCCCTGAACAGCTCCACTAATCTGCTGGATTCCACTTAATAGAGGTGATGGGTAAACTGACAAAAGCTGTGTTTTGGTGAGGAGTTTGGTCTACTGATTTATTGGTTAGAGCAGAGGAGTGGGGATTATGCTGCTGAGTTCCTTTCCCAGCTTTAGGAAATGAATATTGTCTAGTGGTTAGAGCAAGGCCCTGGGACTCAGAATTTGAATACTAGAACCATACGTTTAGATGGGACTGGAAGGGTCATCTAGTGAAGTCTAACCCACTGCCAAGGCCCAGAGTTTGTCGGGTTTAAAATGTCCAAGGATTCCTGGAGTCTTTTCCAAGAAAGTTGGTCAAGACTTTGCAGATGAAAAAGTTTTTCAGCTGAAGATTGCCATTTTGTCAACAGTGAAATGTTTCACAGAAATGAATCCTGAGAGGTAATAATTTTATGATCTGTGTAAGTGACTTGCTCAGTGAGGGTAAGTTACGATATATTGGGTTAGCAGGTGTTCCTGTATGAATGAATTGCTCTAGCTTAATGGGGTTAAAACAAGCTGGAACTGGATATAATGGATCTAGATAGGCAATCTCTGAACAAACACTTGGGGGACAAGGAAAAGACAATGTGGAAACTATTAGCTTCAAGGATGCTATATCCAGCCTTGTTTTGCCAGGCCAGGAACTCAGGGCAAAGGAATACTCAGATGCAGAGAATGGTAAAACTGAGGGAGAGGCTGCTATCTTTATTGACTGAATATATAGTTTTTAAGATCTGTTTTCTTGAGAATTTTTGTTTGTTTGTTTGTTTGTTTTAAATAAATAATTAGAGCTGAGTAACTAATTGATTTTTCAGCTCAAGGACTGAACTGGAAGAGCTAAAAATATTGGCTCATTTCAATGCACAGGTTTTTTTTTTTTTAGTTTAGTTTTGTTTCAGGTCATTTTGGGGAGGTTTTTTTTAACCCTTGCTTGCTGGGTTGGTATTTTTTTTAAAACTCATTTTCAAAACAAAACTCTATTGAAATGAAAAGTTGAAATGTTTCATTTCAAAATGGCCCAAACCGTGACTTAAAAAAAAGAAAAGAAAATCCAATTTTGTTTTGGGCAAAACTACTTGCTGAATTCACCCTGAATTTGTGAATAGCTTCAGTGACCTGAAAAATGCTTTTTTTGGGGAACTTGAAATTTACATTCCCCCCCCCCCCCCAAATTGCCCAGGTCTATAAAAAATCCCTTGTTTTAAGGCAGTGGTTGTTGGGTCACGAGATCACACTGTCATGCTCCCAGAGGGAACAGAATGCAGGTAGTGAACCCTTAAGTCAGGCCTTCTGAGAAAATTATGGCTGATCACTGGGGACTGCAGTACAGGCCCAGTCTGACAACAGGAAAATCGTATGATTCCTCCCCAAGAGAGATGATAGCTGAAGGGTGAGACCTGTAGAGTGGTGCCCTCAATGAGATCAGGAGTGGTCAGAGATGCAGTTAGCCCCTATATGTAACAGAGGCACCTAAAAATGCAGAGAGGTGCCTAATGGGATTTTCAAAATGCATCTGTAAGCAGTTAAATGCCGTTAAAATCTGGCTTCAAATTCCCTTTCTCTGTCTTTTCATTTGTTGAGCCCTTCCTGAGCATCTCACTGGAGATGAAGAGAGTCCTCCACTCCCATTTATGTCACAAGGGGTGCGTCTACACTTACAAATTAAGTCGACTTAAGGAGGCTTAAGTCAACTCAAACTACTCCACATCCACACTATGCTTTCCATAAGTCGACTTAAGCAGTTCCTTAAGTCGACTTAATAACACCTACTTTTAGGTCGATCTAACGCTTAAGTCAACCTCCTTAAGTCGACTTAAGCCAATGTAGATGCAGAGTAGCCCTAAGTCGACCTCCATGGCCTCTAGACATTCCTCCCAGAGTTCCTGGCACAGAAAGAGCCTGCCCTGGCCAACCACAGGGCAGGAGTCAACCCTGACCACCCTGCTCCTCAGATCTGGCCAGACCTGCTGCCTGGGAGCAGGGCAAAGCAGAGCCAGCACCACAAGCGGGTCCCATCCTGGAGCCACCAGGAAATCCTCGGCCTGCTGGCCATTTGGGGGGATGAGGCAGTCAGCTCTTAGTTGCGAGGCACCCATCACAATTGGGAGGTGTATGCCTCCTTCTCCCAGGCCCTGGCTACCAAGGGCCACACCCGGGACACCCAGCAGATCCGGGTCAAGATCAAGGACCTCTGCCAGGGCTACCAAAAGGCCCGGGAGAAGATGCTACAGACAGGAGCAGCCACCTTCTGGGCCAGGAGATCGGCAGCCTGCCAGCCCACACCATTGACTCTGCCAAGCCCTCTCCCTCAATGACGACCAGCAGGAGGGCTTGGGGGACAAGACTGGTGCTGGAGCAGAGGGAGGCCAGCACCCAGCAAGAGCAGGATGATGCCCACTGGAGGGTCAAGCAGGGGCTGCAGAGGGGCAAGCAGAGGCTGATCGAGTGCATGCTCGACCTCATAGAGTGGCAGACCGAGTCCCTGGAGCGCCTGGAGGAGTGCCTGTTCTCTCAGGGCCTGCACCCTAGAGGCAGCCCTCCTCGCCGGTGGGCCAGGACCCAGGGTGGATGTCTGCAAGCCAGGGACCCACCTTCCGGAGGCCACTAGCACCAGCCCCTCCCCCCCTCTCTCCCCCTGACCCTCTTCACTTCCCCCAAACCTCCCAACCCCTGCAGCTCCCAACCCCTATTTCCCCCTCTGAATAAACTCCCTGAACACTGTTATACAGCGTCGTGCTTTTTATTGGTGTGGGGACAGGGGGGAGATGGTGGGGGCAGGCATGGGCGGGTGGTGGAGGTGACGGGGCCTGGTAACAGGCCCACCCCTCAGTGCTCCTCGCTGTCGAAGTGGGCCCTCAGCACATCCCGGATGAGCTGTGCTCACGTCCCGCTGAGTCTGGGGCAGGGTGTCATCAGGCTGCTTGTACTGCACAGTGAGCCACTCGGCCTCGGCTTCCCTGACATGGGGGAACCTTTTCCTCCCGCAGCTCGCAGAAGTTGTGCAGACAGCAGTGTGCGCTGACGACCTCCGGGAGGTTGCTCTGGCCGTCCTGCAGGATGGACAGGAGGGCCTTCCAGCGGGCCTTGAGATGGCCGAAGGCACACTCGACAACGCTGCAGCACCAGTTGAACCTCCGGTTGAAGAAGTCCCTGCTGGCATCCATGCAGCCCGTGTATGGCTTCATCAGCCAGGGGAGCAAGGGGTAGGTGGCATCCCTGAGGATCAGGACTGGCACCTGCACATCCCCGATGGTGATGGTGTGGTCGGGGAAGAAGGTGCTCGCCTGCATGCACCTGTACAGGGCGGAGTTGCGCAGGATCCGTGAGTCGTGCGCCTTCCCCGGGCAGCCCACATAGATGTTCTGAAAGATTCCGCAGTGGTCCATGAGGGCCTGCAGGACCATGGAGTAGTACCCCTGGCGGTTCACATAGTCCCTGGCACAGTGTTCTGGGGCTTGGATGCGGATGTGGGTGGCATCCACAATGCCCCCCAGTTGGGGAAGCCGAGTCGGGCGAGGCTGTCGAGGAGTTCGTGCAGGTTGCCCAGAGTGATGAGGTGGGCTAGCAGGACCTGGTTGATTGCCCTGCAGACCTGCATGAGGGCGGTCCACCCGGTTGCCTTCCCGATCCCAAACTGCTGGGCCACGGAGCGGTCGGAGTCCAGGGTTGCCAGCTTCCACACGGCAACGGCCACTCACTTGTCTACGGGCAAGGCGGGTCGGAGTTGGGTGTCCATGCGCTGCAGAACCAGAGTGAGCTTGCAAACGAGCTCGAGGAAGGTCCGCTTGCCCATCCTAAAGCTCTTCAGGCACAGGTCGTCGTCCCAGGTGGTGAGGACGATCCGCTCCCACCAGTCTCTGCGGGCCTCCCGTGCTCAGAGGTGATGAGGCACAGAGCACAGTGCAGTGATCGTGGCAGCTTGCTGGGGCAGCAGGGTGGGGACCAGGCTGTCGTCTTCCTCCACGCTGGTGAGTTGCCGGACAGGCCTGCTCAACAGCCGAAGAAGCCTTCCCACTAGCTGGCAGGTGTCGCTCAGCTGGCTGACAAAGCGCAGAAGAGGCAGATCCATGAACTGCTCAGGCTCCAAGTTGTCAGGCACAATGGGAAGGGGCTGAGCCCACTTCCTGTTCTGAAGGCATGGCTGGGGAAGGGGAGACCTTCTCTGCTGCCATGCTGCCACACTTCCCATGATGCACCCCTCCAACCCACCCCAAGTCAAATGATTTGGGGCTTTTTGTCTGGGACTCTCCATCTTGGAACAACTTCAAGCAGGATTGGGGCCCTGCTTGGTCTCAGCCAGAGACTGTACAAACATCTGACAGCCGAACACCTTGAGCATAAATTTCTACTATGCGGTCAGTTTAGGTAGAGAAGAGAAGGAGAAGAGGCAGGTCCATGACCTGCTCAGGCTCCAAGTTGCCAGGCACAATGGGAAGGGGCTGAGCTCACTTCCTCTTTTGAAGGCATGGCCGGGGTAGGGGAGACCTTCTTTCCTGCCACACTTCCCACAATGCACCCCTCCAATCCCTCCCAAGTTGACTTGAGAGTCTAGTGTAGACTCTCTACGTCGACTTCATAAAGTCTGCCTTAAGTTGACTTAGGAATCTAGTGTAGACTCTCTACGTCAACTTAATAAGGTCGACTTAAAGTTGACTAAATAAAGGCAACTTACTAAAGTCGACTTAACTTTCTAAGTGTAGACATAGCCAAGGAGTAGTACATGTTTGGGATTCTCCTAGGAGAGGCTCTGCAGCCTGTTGGGCAGCATAGACCGGACATTACCTAGGCTAGGAATTTCTAAAGGCCCACAGTATAGTTATCCCATCCTCTCCCCCTGCAATCTAGGAGAAGAGGGTTTGTTCTAGGCTGTCAGGCTAATTTTAAAGGGTTAGTTGAATTTCTTGGGCCAGATTTCATTCCAGCCTGAAACATTTGGCAAAATGGGCTCAGCATCACTGCTCCAACTACCTCTAAAGGCCCCGAGGGATCGCTTAGGCCAGCCTTACTTTGGCAAGCACCTATATGTGCTATGGAGTCTGCCACGCCTACACGGAGTAGTCCCCAAAATATCACAGTGCCATTGATTTCAACAGAGCTGCTAGAAACCTATGGGAAGAAAGGCTGGAAATATCTAGCCTGGTGGGATGATTCAAGTAACTAAGTGCACTGAGTATACTGTCTGCAATCAGATCCTACCCGCACCCAGACAGTTTGAAATGGCAACAGGGAAAAAATGAAGTGAGGTGACACACCTGACTTCTGAGCAATGGCTTTCTTGGTGCATGCCTGCAATTTAAAAAGGGCTTTTGTTTAAATAAAACAAGCTCTCACTGCCTGCTGATCTATATTATGGATTAAACCTGCAGACAGGGAATGATGTGGACAGGCATCTCTGTTCCCAGCACTCAGAAATCTAACATGGGCCTTGCCTAGGTAGGCTGTATGCTTCAGACCAGGCTATCCAGTGCTTAACTTAGCTGTCCTGGTGCAAACCCTTTGCACAAAAAGAGAAATGCACTTGAGACTACAATTTGCATTAAGGATAGTTCATCACTGCTTCAAACCAGTGGCTTATCTCAGGTTGATATTTTATATCTGTCACTCTAGCTAAGCAGAGTCTGTACCCCCCGTTATCCTGACACTGCAGTTATCCCTATTGGCCAGGTGGGAAACTGAGTCACAGAGAAGTTAAACTACTTGACGAAAGGCAGAGCAGGGATTTGAACCCACAATGTGCAGGCCAGTGCCCAATCTGCTATAGCATCTTTTCTCTCTTGCTTGTTCTGCCTAAGAGTTTGCTTGAGTGTAGTTACTCCTCCTGGCAGTAATGGGGACAAATTCCAAAGGACTGGCAGGATGGATCTGGGCTCAGGAGTTAACATTTCCATTTCTTCTTCCTCCCCCATCTGCTCCCCACTGAGGTCTGTGAGCATTTAGCCAACGGGTTCAACAGAAGCAGGATCAGCAGCTGTATGGGGCTGAGGGTCATGCCAACCTCATGATTAGCAAGCAGGGCTCCAAATGCAAGGTAAAGCTCAATGCTGAATTGCTTTCCCAGCAAGTCCTGCTGCTACAGGAAAGAACACCTGGTTGGATTAATAGACTCCAAAATGGGCAGTATTTTTTACTATTACTGAAACCTCAGGACGTTCAGTTTTGGCTGGAGTTTGGTTAAATCAAACTGAACCATTTATTCACTGAATTTTAGCTCTTTTATCTTGTTGATGAGATGTTCACAATTGCAACACGAGTTCCACAAATTGTTCATTATGGAAAACTGTGCAATAAGTGATTTTTGCACACCTGAGACTGTTGGTTGTTTATGAACTGGTCTTGGGCCCATTCCTGCCATGATCTCTGTGCTCGGAGAGCCTTGCACATACATGGAGCCCTATTGACTTCTCTGGGACAGTGGTATTGCTGGGCACTAGCCCATGGGGCCCGTGTCCCAAATCAATTGGGCAGAGCCCCGAGCCTGGAGGAGCAGTCTGCTCTTCTCCCTGCTTTCCATGGCACCAGCACCATCCCCAGTGGGCGTTACTCTGGAAAAAAAGATCCAGGGCACCATCCAGAACAGGGGGCAGGATGGACCAGATGGTGGGGCTGGCTACTCAGGCAGCCACTCCATCCCCAGCAGGGGGGCAGGATGAGCCAGAGGGCAGGCCTGGTCACTCAGGCAGCCACGCTCTATACCCAGCAAGGGGACGGGGTGTGGCTGGCACTCAGAGGCAGAGATAAGCATTGCAGGGCGGTGCACTGAGGGACCTGTCCAGCCCAAGGGTGTGGGGGACTGGATTTGTGGGTGGCACAGGCCGGCAGTGCTCTGGGCTGGTAGGGCCTCTTTTAGCCTGTGGAGTGGGCCCTAAAGCCCCTGCCTTGCAGCTCAGGGCCCCAGGCTAAGGGGAGCCCACAGGCTCAGAGCACCGCCAACCTCCACTGCCCCTTGGGTCCTACAATGTGCATTTCCTGAAGTGGGTTGAAGCCCACGAAAGCTTATGCCCGAAGAAATTTGTTAGTCATTAAGGTGCCACTGGGCTCACCTTGAAAGTCTGTATTGACATTCTTAATTTTTTTTGACATTTTTCATTAACAACACTCTGATCTGTAGTTAGAAAATGTGGTTTTCTATAAAAGGAAAATTTTCGGAAATAGTTCAGGAAAAAGCTTTGGTAAAAGGAAATCACAGAAAATGTCAAGACGTAGAGAACATGTGAATAATGTCAGAAACAATTTTTTGTGAAAAGATTCATCTTTGGAAAAAAGGTCATCTTTGACCAAATAAACCTTTGGGTACAAAAAAAGAAAAAAAAAAAAGGTGACCAGCTCTATTTATTCATACAATTGTTTGTATGTGTCTTGTAAGTGGACTCCTGAAATTAAATGTTATTTTCTCTGTTGTATGATCACAAGTTAAACCTCTTCCTTTCCAAGCTGAAACAAATTTTGTTTCTTAATTTCTGTGAACTGCCACACAAGCATAAGTCATGTCAGTGGAGAAAGTGACAAGAAAATATGCCTCGTGGATCTTCATTGTAACCCTTTGTAAAGAAGAGCATAAAAATCCCTCTCTTACTGAAGTGTTACACCAATTAATTTGTTAATGTTATCAGTTCTCTGTGGATGGTGACTGAGGGTTTGTCTACACTGGGGGGTGGGGTTGTAATTTGACCTTAGGCTGTTGAATTACAGATGGTGAAGGGGAGTGATCTCAACAGATTGCTTGCTTGGGATCTCGTGTCCCCACTGCTCACTTTAATTCCTGAAATGCATTGCACTATGGGTAGTAGGTGCAGGGGTTTGTGGGGACACAGTTGTCCTCCGCTCACTCACCCTCCGCTCTTCTCTAAAGAAAAAAAAGCAGGAAAAGCAGGCAGGAGAGACAGGGACAGTGCTTCATGCAGAGAGAGGAATTAATTGAAAACTTGCAGCAGGGGAGGGGCTATGTTGTCAGGGTAAAGGGACAGGAAAAACTAGTTGAGCTGCTCTTTGGCTACAAGGACCTAAATTAGAATTGTAGTTTTCACCTTCAGTGCACCACTTGCAGGGGCGGTGTTAGCAGGTTGAATTACACCTCCGTTTTTTTTTTCAGATGTACTGCTCTGACAGTGGAGACACAGGCTGCGGAAGGTCAAGGTAAGCAGCATTGTGTGGAACTTCATTGTCAGTGTAGACCAGGGGTCAGCAACCCGAAAGAGAAGAAGAATTTTAAAAAATTCCTTCAATAACCAAGTGCTTTGAGAGCCACAATAGGTGTAGCCTCCTGGGTGTGTGTGTGTGATGGTGATGGTGGGGGAGCCGGACCAGGATACCTGCCGCAGGTTCCCTTGATGGTGGAGGCGTGGAGGCAGGAATAGGCCACCTGCAGGGTCCCCTGGTGGCTGGGGAAGGGAGAGTGGAGTCCAGAGCCGCAAGGGGGCAACCAAAGAGCCTCATGTGGCTCTGGAGCCACAGGTTGCAGACCCCGGCGTAGACCAACCCTCAGACCGTACTGTCTCTGCAGAGGCCAGGAGGAGAGAGCTATAGCAGGGACAAGAGTTCAATAAACTGGTTCAGTTAAACCATCTTGGGTGCTTCATTCATAGACCTTGCTGGGTGGTTCAGTCTTGGGGATAAGGAAATGGATTGAGCTCTTGAGTATCACAGGCATCTCTTTTCTAATCCTTTAATCATTCTTATGGCTCTTCTCTAAACCCTCTCCAGACTCCCAACATTTTTCTTGAACTGTGAATGCCACAACTGGACACAGGGTTCCAGCAGTGGTTGCCGCAGGACCAAAGACAGAGGAAAAAGAACATCTCTGCTCCTACTTGAGAGTCTCCTGTTTTTGCATCCCAGGATCGCATTAGCTCTGTTGGCCAAAGTGTCATACTGGGTACTCATATTCAGTTGATTATCACCCTCAGATCTTTTTCAGAGTCCTTGCTTCACCAAATAGAGTTCCCTGTTGGGTAAATATGGTCTGTATGTTTTGTTCTTAGATTGTATACATTTGTGAACTGTCCTCTTTATTATTAACCACTTCCGTAATTTTTGTCTCACCTGTAAACTGTATCACCAATCATTTTATGTTTTCTTCCAGGCCACTGATAAAAATATTAAAAGGTATAGGACCAAGAACCAGTCCCTGGAGCACCCCACTAAAGATACAGCCACTCAGTGATGATTCTCCATTTACAATTACATTTTGAATCCTATCAGTTAGCCAGCTTTTAATCAATTTAATGTGCGTCATGTTAATTTTATAGTGTTCTAGTTTTTTAATCAAAATGTTGTGCGGCACCAAGTCAAATGCATTACATCAACACTACTGCCTTGATTAACCTGCTTGTAATCATATAAAAAAGATGTATGAAGTGGTGGTATGGACATGTTGGTCCCAGAAACTGATTAGAAGATACAAGCCTAGAGAATGCAGCAGGTCAGAGTGACAAGGTGGGAGAGGTCGTGTCATTTAGAGCAGTTGTTTTCAAACCATGGGTCGGGACCCAGTTCTGGGTCACAGACCCTCAGGTACTGGGTCATGGAGCCCTCTGCTGCCCCCATGAAAAAACCGGGATGCATTGCTCAAAGATGTTGTAATCATTGGGTCATGGACATAAATGATTTTTTTCAAGTAGGTCCTGAGGAAGAAAGTTTTAAAACCACTCTTTTATTGGATCAACTTCTGTTGGTGAGAGAGACAAGCTTTCAAAAATGTTGGTCCAGTAAAATATGTGACCTCACCCCTCTTGTCTCTCTTTTGGTGATTGGGTGTGGCATAGAAGTGCAAAAAAACCAGAACACAATTTCTTGCCTTGCCTTGGTTCTCTGAGCTCAGCAAAGCAGAATTTCCTTGAAAGAGCCTGGCCTTTGCAGTTCACTCCATTTGATTATCCACTAGACTCTAGAGAACAAGCACAAGTAAACTTCAAGGCATAATGTGGGCTGTTTTTATTTGCTCCAGCTTAATCCTCTGATTTAAGCGAGCATTTATTTCCTCTGTCTTTTGATTCCTGATAGAAGGACTCAGTGTTGATGCTGCCCACAGTAGGTGGTTTTATGGAATAAAACAGAATAGTAACTTTGTTCTATTTCTCTTCAGTGTCTGTTTTGGAAAATGTATGGAACCTTACCCAGTAATGTGCATGTCAAAAGCACTTTCCATTCAAACGTTCTCCAGCTGCTCTTCAAACACTAATGAATTTAACCTCACAGCAGCCCTGCAAGATCAGTATTATTTCTATGCCACAGATGGGGAAACTGAGGCATGGATAGACTACAGTGCCATGCTCAAAGTCCTATAGCAAATTCTGGGAAACAGAACACAGCTCCTGAGTCACAAACTTGTGCTTCTATCAATAGACAATACTTCCTCTTTGAAAACTTGGATCATCGTCTATATTTTGATCTGTGAAAAACATAATTTCCAGTGGGTGGATTAGCCTTTGGCTTCAATGCAGCTTGCTGAGAGCCACCCTACCTGCTGGGAGCAACCCTGCCCTGGAGAGCAGGCCAAGACAGTGACTTGCTGCCAACTCCCTGAGTGAATCTCAGAGTTTTATGGGGCAATGTGTCAAATGGTGCCCCTGGGAGCGACACTGGAATGGAAACTTCACTTCCTTCATTAGTTGGATGTGAACATGCAGCTCATCTGAGAGAGGGATGGAAGTAAGAACATACTCCTGAAAAAAATCCCCAGGTCTTGAGCCCAATTAGCTGTTCAAGGGCTGATTTTCCGAAGTTTTTAGATGCTTAAAAATGCAGCTAGACACTTAAATCGAGTTGACATTAGACCCCTAGATGCTTATCAAAATCCCACTCAGTTCCTATATACTTAAAAAACCCTGGCCCTGTCAGATATTACGGGGAAGGATGTTGGAATAGATGTTAGAAGGTGAGTGTGAGGGATAGCTAGCTAGATATGTGTTGGGGATAGGTAGATAAACAGGCAGACATATATAGATAAAGGGGTGTATATGAAAATAGCTAGCTAAATTCCATTCTCTGTTACTCTGCTATAAATTTGGTGTCACTCTACTCAGTCTCTGACTTCACTGGAAGGACTCTGGATTTAAACCAGTGCAGCTGAGCTAGATCCTAACCCCTATGGAGATGCTCCATCAGCCTTTTGGATCAGTTCCACACAGATCTGTCCAGTAGATTCACCCAACAGGGCAACTTTAGGTTAATTAAGTCAACAAGCGCTACTGGGTTTCCAGAAGTACCCTCTCCATTCCCACCCCTAACAATGGGAAGGTCTTCCTGAGATAGGAGAAGATCAGGACGTAATGAACCCAATGCTAAGTGGTATTAAAACAAATGATACTGCAGTTCCATGGGGAGCAAAGGGGGTGGGCGAGAGCTGGAAGCCACTGGCTCCTTTTAAACACAACACAATTTTGAATAATATAGCTGCTTACCCTGACGGCTGCCTGAAAGCAAACCTCTGGCAGGCAGTCACCCTCCAGTGAGCCTGGGATGGGGTCGCCAGAGCTGGAACACACTTTCTGAATTGAAGCAGTGGACTGTGAAATAGGAATTACTGACAGCTCTTAAGTATATCAAGAGAACTGCCCTATTCCTTAATACAGAGCCACTAATAGACATCTAGAAACCTATAAACCAGACAATTCCTCTATATCATCCTAGTTAAATCAATGTAGTTATATTACCCTCATCATTTTCCCTTTAACGTTTATTACATTTTGCCACTGTAATTTATTTTTTCATATCCATCAGCCGATTAAGGACTTTATTCTGAAGATACACATATCCTTGTGACCGAGCTGAAACTGACCTAAACTGCTAAGTAAAAGCAATCTGGTGAAGGAAGTTAGTTTTTCTCCTTCCTTTCTCTGCTTTTTTTTTTTTTTTAAACTCATTCTCCTGCTTGAGACAGTGCATTGCTGTCCGGGATGGACTGCTTTGTAACTTATTCATAGAATGTGGTTTCTTCTCATTCTAGTTACAGAAGTAGGGGTTGGATGAATTGACTATGGAAAGCTGGCTAGATCATCAAGGTCAACAGACAGTGATCAATGGCCTGATGACTAATTGGCAGCCAATATCAAGCAGAGTACCCCAGGTGTTGATCCTGTAGCCAGTTTTGTTCAATGTCTTCATTAATGGTCAGGAGGAGGGGGTGGATTGTGCTCTCAACAAGCTTGCAGCAGGTCACACTAAGCAAGGGGGAATGGCAGATAGTTGGAGGGCATGGATAGGATACAGCAGGGGTCGGCAACCTTTGCTGGCCCCCGTGCCAGCCCCGCCCACTGCATCCTCAGCAGGTGCCAGGGGGGGCAGGACCAGGCCTCGGGTGCCTTGCTGGTCGAGGCCGGCACCCGCCAGTGGGCAGCCTACAGTTCCCAGCCCCAAGGCCGGCTGCCGTTGGCAGCTGTGGCACGGGGCTGATGGCCACTGCGGGCCCCGCTCCCTGCTGGACAGCAGGGCTGCTGGAGGGAAGCAGAGCGGGGTGGGGCAGGTTGGCCGCCCAGAGCCGTTCCGCTGCCGGCAAGACAGAGCCAGCCCCGGTCATGGCCGGCAAGAGGGTGGGTCGGCTTGGCCCGCTTGGAGCCGCCACTGCTGGCGGGAGCTGGGGCAGGGAACTGGAGGTCACCCGCCAGCAGCGGCGGCTCCGGGCGGGCCGAGCTGACTCATCCTCTTGCTGGCCACAGCCAGGGCCAGCTCTGTCCTGCCGGCAGCAGCATGGCTCTGGGCGGGCCAACCTGCCCCACCCGCTCCCCTCCAGCAGCTCTGCCCAGCTGGGGGGTGGGCCAGCGGGGGAGCCTGAGTGGCGCCATGTGCCCGGTTTGGCACGCATGACGGGGGTTGCCGACCCCTGGGATACAGAGTGAGCTAGGCAAATTGGAGGACTGGGCCACAAGAAATCTGATGAGATTCAGCAAGGACAAGTACAAAGCCCTGCACTTAGGATGGAAGAATCCCATGCCCTGCTACAGACTGGGGATGAATGGCTAGGCAGGAGTTCTGTGGAAAAGGACCTGAGGTTACAGTGGATAAGCAGACTATGAGTCAACAGTGTAACCTTATTGCCAAGAAAGCTCATGACATATTGGGGCTGCATTAATAGGAGTACTGTCAGGAGATCATGGGAAGTAATTATTCCCCTCTATTTGGCACCAGTGAGGCCACTTTTGGAGTATTGTGTCCAGTTTTGGGCCCCCACTACAAGAAGGATGTGGATAAATTGGAGGGAGTCCAGCAGAGGGGTAAAAAAATGATTAGGGGACTGGAGCAATTGACTTTTGAGGACAGATTGAGGGAACTGGGCTTGTTTAGTCTTCAGAAGAGAAGAATGGGGTGGAGGGTGGAGCATGGGGAGGGAGGTGATAGCGGTCTTTAATTATCTGAAGGGGAGTCTAGGGAGGATGGAGCTAGGCTGTTCTAAGTGGTAGTAGGTGGCAGAACAAGGAGAAATGGTCTCAAGTTATGGTGGGGAGGTCTAGGTCTTTTTCCCTAGCATGGTGGTGAAGCACTGGAATGGGTTACATGCGGAGGTGGTGGAATCTCCAACCTTAGAGATTTTTAAGACCTGGCTTGACAAATCCCTGGCTGGTATGATTTAGTTGGGATTGGTCCTGTTTTGAGCAGAGAGTTGGACTAGATAACCTCCTGAGGTCCTTTCCAACCCTCGTCTTCTATGATACCTAGCTGGGTCCTTTCATAGGAGCCTTCATTCTAGTTTCTAACAGCCTAAGAATCCACCGATGAGCATGTCCTCACTGCACTTCCAGGAGCTGGGAAAGTATCATCACTTCTTTTAACCCCAGGAATACTGAGGCACAGAGGCTATGTTTACATTGGGGAATTTAGGTCAACTTTACCGCACAGGACTCCTAAGTCGACTTACGGTGGGCCATACTAAATCAAGGTAGAGAGTCTATACTAGACTCTCTAAGTCGACTAGTTAGGTCCAGGGGGAGGCAAGGCTCCTTTGTAGCCTCGATTCCTCGGGCTAGAAGGGCTTGTCCTGGGGAGAGCCAGCCCCGCACGGGGCTGACTCTCCCCAGGCAGCAAGCCCCAGAGTGGTCCGGGGGAGAAGGGAGTGTGGAGCTCCCTTCTGCCCCAGACCACTCAGCTCCCTTCTGCTTGGGACTTCTCAGGTCCTGGGCAGAAGGGAACGCTCCTAGCCAGGACCGCTTGGGTCCCGGGCAGAAGGGAGCCTCACACTCCCTCCTAGCTGGGACCCTGCAGTCCTGGCCAAGAGGGAGAGCGGGAGACCCGCACCCCAGCGGCTGGCTGCTCGGCCACTGGAGCGCGGGTCTCAGGGAGAAGGGAGCCCCATGCTCCCTCCTAGCCGGGAACCTGCGGTCCCGGCCAGGAGGGAGAGCAGGAGACCCGCGCTCCAGCTGCCAGCTGCTGGCAGCTGGAGCATGGGTCTCGGGTCCCAGCCAGACTGACCAATGACAGATGATGAATTCTACTTCCCTGCCAGTTCAGCTGTGCTGGCCAGTGAGTACCACTGGGTTGGCGCAATCCCCAGCCTTCTCTGCCTAGCTGCCTGTAAGTGGGTAGGAAATGCCATGCATAGACCTCCTGCTTTCCCCTTCCTGACTCAGAGCTTTGGGTGTATCCCAGTCCTGCCACCAGTTTAAGAGCTGCACACAAGCCTGCTTAAGTTGACTTAATTTACTCTGCGTCTACACTACAATTTCCTTAAGTCGACTTAAGTTGCTGCTGAAGTCAACTTAAGGAAATTTAAGTCAACTTTATAAAACCTAGTTTAAAGTCAACTTTACTTGCTAAGTCAACTTAATAAAGTCGACTTAGCCAGTGTAAATGCGGATTAGCCCGAAGTCAACTTTAAGTTGACTTAAAGGGCCCCAAGGGCTCCCCCACTGACCTCCCTGCCAGGGTGGCTGGAACAGCCAGAGCCTGGCATGCCCACCCACAGGGCAGGATACAGCCCTGCCCACCCTGCTCCTATACCCTGCTCCTGTCCCTGTCCTGCTCAGCCCCCATTGTACCCTGTACTTAAATATTCTCATTTGTCAGCACAAGTCTGGAACCCCTCCTCTCCCTTTATCTGCATCTCCCAGTGGTAAAGCCCAGGTACATTAATGCCTTTATTTTATTTTTTTTTGCAAATGGCTTGGATTCCCTAGATTTGCAGATGATACCTATTGCAAGGAATGAGAAGCAGTGCAATCAGATGGAGAAGCCTTTGAATCATTACACTACCTGGGTATGCATTGCTGATCACAGGGGAATGGAGGTAATAAAAGAGTGGGAAGCCAAAACTGGATGGGTGTACATAAAATAGGGGTGCATAGCTGTACGGGAAAATGAGCATGGAGGAGCGACTGCAGAGTACACACTACAGTCTTTAGCCCTGGTCTGCAGGACAAGGCTGAGCAAAGTCAGCCAACCTCTGAAGAGCCAACAAAACTGCTAGAGAGGGTTCAACCCTGCCCTTGGTTCTAACCAGTATGATCTGACCAGTGTATGTTGTTAGATAAAAGGTTGGAATTGTTTCAGCCTTGCTTTTAATAGCCACAGGCTGTATAAACGTCCTCAGTGATGGCTTTAAGGGGATCTAAATCAGACATTATCATTTCTTTAGTTTCCCTGCTAATCATTTTCGAATAGGCAAGCAGTGCCTGAAAAACTCTACTCTATTAACAGCTGTTGATCTTGCTGTGAAAGGGTTATGCTGACTCGGTGTATTAGGTAGAATGTCACTCTTCCCATATAAGGGGGCGGGGGAGTGACTCTTTTAGGAGAGAGGATGTAGGGTGTGGGCTGAGCAAGGCTGACGGAGGAGCCCTTAGAACAGCCACACCTTCTCAAGAGACTTAGGTTGTAGTTTCATGTAACATTACTTTGGAATTCACACTTTGTTAATAATTCAGACCCCTTCCTACCTGCCACACAGGAAAGATTTTTGTCCTCTGTGAGTGTGTAGCTTAATTTGAAGTGGGCTAGTGGATTCAGACCGCTTTCCCATATTTGTAATCTCAGCTGTGCTTAGCATTATGTATGAAATATATGGGACTGACATGCTTGATGATTATTAATAACTAATGACTCCATCTGACCCTCAAAAATTAGAAAAGATATCCACCTCTATTTATCCCATAATAGGATCCACCTGTGAGGACAATAAGAAAATGGTTCACACTTTGAGGCACTTTCTCTAAGGACCCACAGATCAGCCAAAGCTGGCCACTTCCTTCCCCAACTATAGAAAGTAAAATGGCTAGATGAGAGTTCTGTTTATCACCTAGGTGAGAATCTCTCATTATTTGCATATGTACAAATCTCTTTCTCCCTTCCAATATAGCTACAAAATTACTAGTTCATAAACAAGTTTCTGTGACAGGGTATCTGCCCCACACAAGTCCTGAAAGGCCAAGCCAGCTGCTAGATCTGCAGCTGTTTGTTTCTGAACTGCACTATGGGCACATCTGTACATGCTCATGCTCCACATTCTCTATTTCTTTGTCCTTGTGTCCCACCCTAACACTAAGTGGTGGGACTTCTTGCCACCAGTTGAGGGTGTGGAACCCTGGTGGGCAGGTCCATATTCCACATTGGTTCTGTGGCTGCTGGGGATATTAGCTGGTGGCTCCTTCACGGAGCCATGAGCACAGCTGTGTACCTGGTGCAGTTCAACCCTTGTCTTGATACCTGTCCTTTCTAATCATGTATCCTGGTAGAATTCCCCTGTGCCGTGTCTGCTGGTTTCTTAAACAGCTTTGAGGAGCAGTGGGTGCTATCTGGGGTTCTCTGCTTAGTGTTCCCCTCAGGTTCCCTCTGTTTGACCCTTTGACCTTCACCCCGTTCCTGTTCTCTCAGCGGGGGGATAGGGTACAAGCCTGCCCATGTCCTGGTAACCATATAGGACAAGGTCTGAAGGGGCTAAGGTGGCTAGATGGTCCAATTAACTCCTCACACTACACCTGGAGGAAGATCCAGGGAGATCAGGGATTAATTAGATGAGGTTCAGCTGGAAGGGAACAGGCCAGGCTTGTATGAAGGCCAGGAGCTGAAAACAGTGGGGAGGAATTCTGCAGTCACCCTGGGGGAAAGGAGATGTGTTTGGTGTTATAGAAACAAGTGCCCTACAATTACTCCTTGGGAAGAGGCAGTTGTGTGATTGGCAAACTCAGAGCCACTACGGTAGGAAAGGCTCAGGGGGAAAAGCAGAAAGGCCTGGAATGGGTCAGTTGCTGAAAAGGGTCCCTGGAACTGGAGTACAGGGCAGGCCCAGATTTCCCAGGTGAATTGGTACAGACAGGGCTGGATTAACCGGCCCTGAGGCCCCAGGCTGCCTGCCTGGAGGCTCCCTGCCTTTTCCTCCCACTGTAGGGCCCCCATCTTGGGGGTGCTTGGGTCAGAGGGTGCTCCTGCCCTGGCCCCACTCTGGCCAGTGTGCCAGGGGTTGGTTGGTTGGGGGGAACCTGCTGGCACACTGGGAGCTGGTGCAGGAGTGGTGGAGAGAGGCTGTACAGTAAGCCACCTGGCCCGGCCCCTTGAGCAGAGTGAACAGGGGTTGATCTGCCCTGCTCTGCCCCCAGGGGGTGGGCCAGGTGGCCCAGGGCAGGGCAGACTCTGGCCTCTGGCTTGTGGGGAGCACTCTCAGTGCTCCTGCCCTGCTGGCATTGAGAGGGGCCAGATTATTGCAGGGGGTTTAGGGGCTTGAGCAGGTCCTCCTTTTTGGCCCTGGGTACAGATCAGGCAGTGGAGAGCAGTTGGCCTTGAAAGACTTTAATACCCTGGAAGGGCAAGTTGTGAAGAAGTATCTGGAGTTACAGAGATGGATGGAAAGACTGACTGCCAGAGAAGGGCACAGCCCCTGGAAGGAGTTGATCCCCAGAGTGGCCAAGAGGAGGTGTCCTTAGTGGTGAGTGTACCCTGTGACAGTGTCATAACCTGCTTTTCTTTGCAAATGTTGGGTGGGCCAAGAAGAGATGGGTGGAGAAGCTGCAAGTTAAGCAAACTAGAAATGTGGCTGTAAGATTGAAGGTCAAGAACTCCAAGCTGTGTATTTTTGCTCCCAGTTATAAGTTATACATTTTGTCCTGGTACATAAAATATACTGTGAATTATCTGCATATTTATTTGTATTGTAAGTTAGATCTACCCCTCCTATATGTGAAAAATGTCTATTGTAAGGCCTAAATTTGAAATGCTGAGTATAATCAAAAAGAATGGAGAGAATGTTCCTCAAATATAGAAGGTTATAAGAATTTTGTTGGCTTTTGTTGTAAATAATTGTTGCACTGTAAAAGTAATAGGAATTGTCTGGTGCACAGAAAGAGAAAGATTGAAAGATATAAACCAGGGTACAACTTTGGGAGATTAAGAGAAATTGCTTGGAAAGGGGGAATCCCAACTGATAATGAAATATACTTCATGAAGTGAATTAAACTTTAAAAAGCCTCCGATAAGAAAAGCACTAAGGAATTTTAGTGCACACCACCTCCATCTACTGGGTACTAATGGAAGCAACAGAGAAGGTAAGAGAGCTGAAATGTGAGGAACCACTTGGCCCATGTTGGATAGGAATCAGAGGGTGATCCCTCCCTCTCCAGTAAGCCTGAAATGAGGGTATATAAAGTGAGATTACCATGTACTCAGAGGAGTTGACTGAACCCAATATAAAAAGCTGCAGAATCCCAAGTTTGACCCCGATGCCTGGACCAGCCATGTGGGAGGACTCTTTCCCCCATTCCAGGACTAAGAGATTAAGCAGTGAGATTTTGTCTGAGATTTTTTCCTTCTGTTCTTTCATACAAATAGCTGCAGGTTATGTTGCAGAGTCTAAACTCTCTAGTGAGGTCTCCAGTAATCCTATTTTAGAGTTTAATTTCTCTATAAGGCCAACCAAATTGGCCTAAGAGATATTGAAAACAATAACTTTAAGCAATTGCTTTTTGCATTCTAAACTTGACCCCTTTTGACCATCTAGTCAAAGAGAAGTAACCACATTCTTCAAAGTGCCTTAAAGACAACTGCACCACTGGAAGTATGATAAATGAGTCAGACACTAAAGAATTGAGAATTGCTGGTAGTGAGACATCTTGGTAACTTGCATTGTTCTTTGATATGACTGCTGAGTCCTTAATAATTGCTTGTAGGATTGTATTGTGTGTGGTACGCACAATTTTTTGTGTGTACGCTGCAGTGTTAAACACTTGATTCCATATAAATGTGGTTCTGGGTGAATTAATTGTTGGTTCATTAGAAATAAGCAAGTGCCTTAATTTGAGAAATACTGTTCAAGTTAACAGTTGACCTGAAAAGAACCCAATGTTAAACTGGTAAGCCAAGATTCCCTGGTCTCAATCCAAAGGGGTCATCCCAGTGAAATCTGTCATATACTGGCAAACCTAGTTTGTTAGGTATTTAACAAATGGGCAGCTTGGCACATTCAGAAGCTGGCCCCCATTCACATTTAAAATTTCAAAAGAAATATCTCTAGCCCCAATCTGCTCTTAACATGACTTGGAGCTGTGCACCTAATTTACTGAGCCAGGAAGTGCCCCCAAATTTTTCAGGAACAGAAAGAACTTCAAGTTTGCGGGGCTGCAGGGAATAAACAACTCATTTCTCTGCTACAGGGTTAGCTTTAAAGCACCCAGCCATGCCACTTGCTGTTAGTTTGCCTTAATGCCCTGCCACGCTGCGCTTCCCCATTGCAGTCCTTTTTCTGTCCATCACCCGAGACAGCCCAAGGAAACAAGAACTCAGGCAAAAAAACCCCAAAGAACAAAAAAAACAGAACAAAACCCTACAGGAGCTCAAACATAGGTTCCTTCTTCAGTAGCAAGAAGCCTAATGGAATGAGGAATGTTGCCCTTGTCCATATCTGTAGATTTTTTTTTTTTTTTTTTTTCTTTTTTCCTCTCACGGCAGACATTTAAAGGGCTTTCTTCTCCAGGAGAAGCCAAGAAAGTCCATCATATTCTGTCGGTCTTGATTTCTTTCTTTCGTTGGTTGAACCTCAGCAAAGAATGCTCAGGGTGGTGTCTCATGCACCTGTGGTGTCTAATGTACAGACTGCATTCAAATGAATGTGTTTGATGTCCAGGAGAGAGTTGGGGGAATGATCCTGAAAATAATGTTTTGAGGACATACATTTGAGTTTTGTAAAGCAAATTACCTCGGCTTCAGGTGACCAGATAGGAAGTGTGAAAAATAAGGACAAGGGCTGGGGGTAATGCGCGTGCACACATGCACACCTTGAATATTAGGACTCTCCCTATAAAAACATGGGCCTGGGTCTCTGTCCCTGTGGTCTTTGCTTCCCTTAATGAGTTTGTGTGGAGCAAAATTTGTCTGAACTGCCAATTTCCAGCAGCTCTTGCAGAATATTCACAGGAAGCAAAATGCAGATTTGGGAATGTGTCCTTTTGCACCATATTCAAAATGTATCCCTGCCTCAAAGGAGTGAGGAGAAGATAATCCATTCACTGAAGAATGGCATCTCCTCTATGTGACCTCAGGCAAATCACTTATCTGTAAAATGGATCTACTAACACTGAGGCCTTGTACACACGATCAGTTTATCGCGCATTAACAATCATTACCGCGCGATACCAACAACAGCGTACACATGTGCAATAGGGCTGTTGCGCGTTAACTGCCTTGTTGTAGCGCAATACAAAAACTGCTACCACCCTCGTCGAGGTGGTTAACGCGGAACAGCTGTTGCGCCTTTCCACGCGTGTGTACGCTTACCACGCAATGATTGGCCTCCAGAAGTGTCCCAGCATTCCAAAGTCGTCCTCTCTGGTCTTCCCCCCACCCACTCTGTCTCCATAACGAAACAGTCCCCGCCCAGATCAGATTCCCGGGATTTTTGAATTTCTCATCTGTTTCACTTCCTGTTCTCTTCCTTGTGGAGTGGAGTGCAGCTCCGATCATCAGTAGCAATGGCGGCCCATCGTGGAAGACGCGCACCTCTTTGGAGCACGGCAGAGGTGCTGGACCTGATCAGCATCTGGGGAGAGTCCGCTGTGCAGGCGCAGCTACGCGGCAGCAGGCGAAATTATGATACATTTGGCATAATTTCTCGGGCCATGTCAGAGAGAAGTTATGACAGAGACACTGTGCAGTGCAGATCAAAGGTGAAGGAGCTAAGAATAACCTATCACCAAGTGAAGGAGGCAAACAGCTGTTCGGGATCAGCGCCTGCTACATGCAGGTACTATAAAGAGATAGAAGTCATCCTCAGTGGGGACCCCACAACCACTGTAAAGAGTCCCGTGGACACATCGGCACCCCCTCATCCAGTGAATGCCAGACCCGAGGAGGAGGAGGACGTGATCGATGAGTAGGAGGAGGAGATGGAGAATGACCTGGAGGAAAGCGCAACAGCGTGTAGCCAGGAGCTCTTCTGCACCCCCACTGAGACGTCCACCCAAGACATGAATTGCAGCGTGCCCTCTGAGGCAGCAGAGGGGGGTTCCGGTAAGTTTCTCTTTCGTGCAGCTATGGCTCCTACTAAAATATCATTGTCCAGGGTGGGGGTGCTTGCTGTCTCAGTCCCCGCTATGCACGCTCTTTACTCTGCATTCATTAGAAGTGCATCAACACAAGCAGTGACTATCAAAAAATCATCTGTATTTAGGTCAGTAAAGGTTTCCTTGATGCACCTCCAGAGCCAACTACTCAGGTTAGATGGGAGAGCATTTGTGTCTACGCTCCCCAAGATTGATACTTGGCCTCGCCAGCTGCAAAGCACAGCCCTGGGAACCATGGCAGCACACAGTGCAGCGGCATACGATCCTGGCTTGCAACCGGTGGCATGTAGGATATGTATTCTAGCTGGCAGGGGCACTCTGAGGAGAGAGATACCAGGTTGCATCTGTGTGCCCTGTGCAGAATGTTAGGCCCCAGTAAGCTTTCTATTAGGACGTACCTTGTCTGCTTCAGCGACGCATAGGATGTTGACTGCCCTGTACCTTCCAGTGGAATGTGCTACTGGAAGGTTACATTGGTTATCTAGGCTCTGTGTTAACAACAGCTTTATTTTTTTTTTTAGATTCGACCTTCACAAGTCCGGTGTCTACCCCAGCTGACTGCATGAGAAACATTCGGCGGCGTGCTCAAAGAAAAACAGAGGATATGTTTCAGGACCTGCTGAAAACAGCACAGGAATCCGCGAGGGAGAATCGAGCCTGGAGAGAGAAATCCCAACAGAGGAGGCAGAAACACAGGGACGAACTGATAAGCGTGGTGAAGGAGCAAGCAGAACTGCTCAAGAGCATGATTGCTTTGCAGACCCAGGCGATTAATGTACGGGCTCCACGCCATACAGTTCAGCCGTGTCTGCCTCCTACACCTCGTAGTCCTTCAAAGAATTTCTTTGAAGGCCACCCATCCCCCTGGTACACTGCAACATCCATTCCCCCCCAGAGCTACTTTTTAGAGACCCGCAGCTACACCCACCTGTAACCCCCCCCCCTTTAGGTTTTAATAAAAACAGTAACAAATAATTTGAAGAGTGGCTTTATTTGTACACATTGAAAATCTCATAAGGTGCACCTGATGCGTCCTGGAAGTTAACTAGGGGAGGGCATCATTGAAATGGTTCCTGAGTGCCTCCCTTACGCGAGCAGCTTCTCCTTGGGCCCCCCTAATACTCCTAGTGGCTGGCTGTTCGTATGCTTCCTCGAGGCGCTGTGCCTCCATAGCCCACCCCGGGGAAAACTTTTCTCCCCTACTTTCACAAATGTTATGAAGGACACAGCACGACGCAATCACAGCAGGGATGTTGCTCTCCACCAAGTCCAGCCTCCCATACAAACATCGCCAGCACCCTTTTAAACGGCCGAAGGCACACTCCACAGTCATTCTGCAGCGGCTCAATCTGTAATTGAACCGCTCCTTGCTGCGATCCAGGTTCCCGGTTTACGGCTTCGTGAGCCATGGCATCAGTGGGTATGCTGGGTCTCCGAGGATGACATGGGGCATCTCCACATCCCCCACTGTAATTTTTGATCTGGGAAGAAGGTACCCCTTGCAGCTTCCGGTACACACCAGTGTTCCTGAAAATGCGGGCACCATGCACCTTTCCTGACCACCCAGCATTGATGTCCATAAAATGCCCCTTGTGATCCACGAGTCCTTGCAGCACCATGGAGAAGTAGCCCTTCCTGTTGATGTACTCGGTCGCGAGATGGTCTGGAGCCAAAATAGGGATGTGTGCACCATCTATGGCTCCCCCGCAGTTAGGGAATCCCATGGCAGCAAAGCCATCCACAATCTCACGACCCTTGCCCAACGTCACCGTCCTCCGTAGCAGAACGCGATCGATGGCTCGGCAGACTTGTGAGAGGGCTAATCTGACGGTGGACCTCATGACACTAAACTGGTTTGCAACCGACCGGTAGCAGTCAGGGGTCGCCATCTTCCAGACAACAATCGCAACACGCTTCTCCACGGTTAGGGCTGACCTCATGTTGGTGTCTTTACATCGCAGGGCAGGGGCCAACTGGGAACACAGTTCCAGAAAGGTTGCTTTCCGCATTTGAAAGTTCTGTACCCACTGCTCGTCATCCCACAGCTGCATAACAATGCGATCCCACCACTTAGTGCTCATCTCTCGCGACCAGAAACGGCGTTGCACCATGTGCAGATGATCGGTGAAGGAGCTGAGCAACGCGGTGCTGTTGCTCTGCAGGGCATCGATCAGCCCCTGCTCCTCAGCGTCCTCATCTGATTCGGAGCTCATTGCATACTGAACAACCAGCCGAGATGTATTTAGAATGCTGAAGGCGACAGTGGAGATCAGAGCAGGATCCATGCTGTTGCTGTTGTGATTGCTCGCAAGTAGTGTGTCACTGCACTGTTGAAAATAGGCACGAGTTGCTATTGGCAACGAGGAAGATGCAAGGGGAATACAGTGCACCACGGGAAACTGAGATTTTACCCATGGCGCTTTGCGTTCCTTTCCTTCATCCCATGATTCCAAGCGCCGATTGAGGGAAAATTGAACTGTGGGATAGGTGCCCAGAATTCATTGCACTACACCGCGATATTGCAAAGAATTCTGTTGCGTTACAAGGAGCGACATGTGTACATGCTATCCCACAGTAAAGGTCACGTGTTTTTTATAGCGTGAGTGCCATGTTGCGCTTTAATCTGATCGTGTGTACATAGCCTGACTTGGATAATGCTAGGTACTGAATGGGATGCAATTTGTCTGTCTCTCCAGTGCACTGTTGGGGAGAGAGGGGAAAGAGAGGCATTTGCCACAAAACATTTTTAATTGAAGAAAGAAATTAAGGAGAAGGGATTTAATTGGTGCTTTATTCTCTATCCCACTAATCACCAGCTGCCTCTGACTTTAGTGCAGGTAGAGGAATTTGAAACAGGCAAAAGACCAAAATCATAATGGCCAGATGAAAGGCTCATTGAAACCAGCGGGAGTCTTTGTATTGCCTTCAGTTTGGTTTTGGATCTGGCCCAAGGTCACAAATAGAATTCAGACATTCCAGGGCTTGGTTCAGCTCCAGTGTAGGTTTGTCCTTTCCCTGGAGAATCCATGCTGACCTGCCATTGAAATAGGCTTTGAGCTCTCAGTATACCATCTGTTATTGCACTGAATTATGGAAACCCGCCAGCCTCTCCCAGTGGAGATTGTACACAAAGAGGGAGAAAGAACCCTATTAGCAGGGAAGGGTGAATGTGGCAGGAATAATCCAGCTTCCTTCCTCTCTCTACATATTTCTCTGTGGACTCTTATTTTCACTCTGACTCTGAACAGACATGGTCAGAGCTGCAGCTCCTACAGTCTTTCCCCTCCTGTTCCCTTTCCTTGCCCACCTGGATATACTACATGCCTCTGTAAAATGAGAGCCCATCGTGAGTACCTAATGCCCCATCAGGCTGGGAGTGAGAGGTATGGCGGATGATATTTCTCTTTTTGCCCTGCTGTAGCATCTGCTGCTGGGGATCTCTAAGTGCTTCCCCCACATTATCAAAACAGACTTCCCACCAGTCCTGTGATGAGTGGCACCGGTTGGACCCCTGGGTGACCTGAGGTACAGATTATCAGCTTTTTAGGACAGGGACCATATTTTTCCTGGATTTGTATAGTGCCTAACACCAATGGGGTTCTGCTCCATGGCTACAGCTGCTAATACTATTGCAATAGCTAATAAAGGAGCCAAAAGTATTTGTCTAAAGTTATGCAACTCTCCCTAATGACAGTGCAAAACAGAACACTCTCTCCAACAAGTGTCAAATTCCAAAGGGGTAGCCGTGTTAGTCTATTGTAGGAAGACAACAGAGTCCTGTGGCACTTTTAAAGACTAACAGATTTATTAATCGCATGAGCTTTCGTGGGAGAAAATCCCACTTCGTCAGACGCTTTGAAGATAGGAAAGTTACGGAGTGGGAGGAAATTCAATGCAGGGGAGTGTATGACATAGCATCA
>ML685942.1:1246903-1324819 GCA_007922175.1 Pelusios castaneus | reverse complement strand
CCTGATGCTATGTCATACACTCCCCTGCATTGAATTTCCTCCCACTCTGTAACTTTCCTATCTTCAAAGCGTCTGACGAAGTGGGATTTTCTCCCACGAAAGCTCATGCGATAAATAAATCTGTTAGTCTTTAAAAGTGCCACAGGACTCTGTTGTCTTCCAACAAGTGTGGTAGGGGAATGTCACCAGGGGTTAAAGTAAGGGGGAACGCACCAGAACGCAGTTCTGGGGCGCACAAATGTGAGGAACCAGAGTTCCAGGGCCCCTAAAAATAGAAAAATCCAGTGGAACGCATCTTCCGCTCTGCCCTGGCTGCTGGCAGGTCCTACACCCAACCGTTGTTAATCACAATACTTATTGTGTTATGTAGCATTTGCTAGTTTGTGACAATAATTGCTATAGACTTAAACAGCATATAAAATTATAAATATTTTTATGGAGCGATAACCAATGCATGTGGTACTGAGAAGTGGTTGCAAATGCCTACCTGGGCTGGGGCCTGCACATGCATGAAGGGTGCCCAGGCAATATAGGAAGGGGGCCTGGAGATTAGGAGGGTTCCGGGGCCTGTCAAATTATACTTTAACCACTGAATGTCACAAGCATGGTGCATCACAGACATTGATATTCTCTCCTTTTGACAGTCAGCGAAGAGTAGAGATCAGGTGACTTGCCCAAGGCTGTCCAGGGATTCTGTGGTATAGCCAGCATCAAAAATGTTTTTTGAGGGTTTTTTGTTTTTGGGAGGTCTAAGCATGACCCCTTTCCTCTCTCTTTATGAAACCCGCTTGTCTGTCCCATTGTGCCTCTCAGAGCTGTGGAGAAACTGATGAAGCCTCTCTGAGCACCTAGTGCGGACATGGGCTCTGTGAAAGATAATCGTCCTCTTTAAGGATGTAAGAAAAGGCAGCTGGCATTAGGACCTACCTTCAAACAGGGACACTGCACTGAAACCGCACATGTGTAGCGCTAGCAGGATTTCCGCTGTGAGATCCACTGAGGGGAGAGAGCAGGGAGGAGAAGTATGGACCTTGGTCTGTAATTTGAAGTTAGTTACCTTGGGAACTAGATTTATCTCTTCCCTCTTACATACTTAATACAGTACATTGCAATGAGAGCACTTTTAATAACCAATTGATGCAGAATTGCATGTATAAATTATGTATCTCTTGTCCAGTTGTAACACATGCTGTGAGTTATGGAGTGTCCTTCCGGCTCCATCTCTTGAGGAGCAAGCTGCAGAATACACTGCTTGGCTTTTAAAGGAATATATATCAATTTAGGACTGGTGATTTCTTTCCATAATAATCATCCCTAGGTATTGTGTGGCACATTTCAGCCAGAGATCCTAAAGCACCTTACAAAGAAGAGTAAGTGTCACTCTTTCCGGTGCAAATAGCTTAAGTGATTAGGCCAGTATCATGAGTTGAATCGCCAGCAGACCTTGTAATAGAACTCAGGGGATCTGAAGTTTTATGCCTTGGAGCCTGCCTCTTTACACAACTTCACTTAGCATCCTTAGGAGAGATACTACAAAGAGTAGAATTATATTAGGACAATTAGTAGATTATCTTGTTTAGATCCTCCCCTCCAGAAACAAGAAATAGTTCCACGAAATAAATAAATAAACTAAACAAATCTCCAAGGAACACAGGATCATTGGGGTTGTCTTTCACAGTTCTCAAACAGATGTTTGATGGCAGGGAAACACAAGAAGCAGCAGAATGGGCACTGAGCCCAACTTGGAAGATGTGGGTTTGATTCCTAGCTCTGCCACTGACCTGCTGCGTGAACTCTGTGTGCTTCTATCTTCTCTCACACCTTGTGGCTGTCTTGACCATAAACTTTTCAGGGCAAAGGCGGTCTCTCTCACCATGTGCTTGTACAGCAGCTAGCACAATGTCTTTCACTGAGGGCCTCTGGGAGCCACCATTGTTCAAATGAAGAATACTAATGTCTTATAACTATTGGGCCAGGCCATGAGATCCATAAAAAGAAAGTGATCAGAAAATGAAAGTTGTTGGTTTAGTGGCTTTGCCCAAATTCAGTGAAATGGAAAACATGACAAAATGGCAAGTATAATTTTTGTATTATTATTGTGTTGTTTATTATTTTATTTAACATTTGTAAAAGTCACCTAACATAGGAATCAGTAAAGCAGTGGTCCACGCTTGAAACCATTACAGACTAAGTGAAGCCCTTTCAATCTAGGTTGTGAATTACATTTTTTAAATTCATTCACTTTAAAATATTAATCTAGTATAGTATTAATAACATGGGTGAGGAATATATCTTTAAAGGATTGATTTTTATTATCCTAGTATCCTTTTAATTTGCCGTTTGTCCTTCCCAAGAAGAAACCTATTCTCTTGACATGGGGATGATCCTGCTAAAGTAAAAGCTTAAATTGTCACTTGCTGTTGAAATGTTTCACCTGAGACTGTTTCTATTTTAATATCCTGTTTTGATACATTAATAATCTGATGTTCAACTGAAGTATAAGAAAAACAGCTATGATATAGGTTTTAAACCTAACGTGAATCGCATTTCTCCCAACCACTGTCCAGAAAAGCTGACCTGATTATAAAGTAAATATTATCTCAATCCAAATATCGCAGTCAGCAGTGGATCTCAACACCTGGCAATACAGAGTTAGCGATCAGTGTGAAATACCCTGATCACAGTAAAAATTTGTTGAAATATTGGAATCTGGCAGCACCCCTGAAATGACACTGAATTCAGAAAATAAAGAGGGTTGTATTTGACTCTAAAACTAAAGCTAAAGTAAGAGTTGACCTGACCACTGATCGTACAAAACTCAGTGTAAGCCTGGGCATTTTTCTGAGTTTCAAAGAAGTTCTGCTAACTATTTAGCTTATTTTCCTCTTCCTTTGTCCTTCCTATTTTGATCCATAATTGGAAACTCCACAAAACTGATTCCTCCCACCACCCTCCCCCACACATATCACAGGGTAACTACACCATCCAGCCACCCCTGCACCAAACCAGTTGGTACAAAAGAGACCTAAGCAGTGGCACTACAGGAGACTTGGCTATTGCGTGTCACGGGGGCACTGAAGAGGCAAGGAAATGATTTGGGAAGATTTATCGAGCTTTGTCTCAAGACTAATTTTGTTGTTTATCCCCTCCAGTCCTCTCTGATGAAGGCAAATACAACAAACCTGAAATGTATTTAGTTCATAAAATCATATGAATTTATTTAGGTGCCCAACCCCTGATTTTTGAATGTGTGGGGGTGGTAATGGCGTTTTCATGAGCCATTACTGTATCTGTGCAGGCAAATTGGGAAGTCATCAATGCAAAGAGCCTAAATCTGCATGCATAACTTCAGTAGTGCCACACAAATGTGCAATGCAAGACTACAGGCGGATGTTGGGACATTACCAGCCTGGGTCAAACTCATTGTCCATCTCATCCAGTATCCTGTCTGAGACCGTGACTAGTACCAGCTGCATCAGGGAAACGGATAATAATAATAGCCTCTCGCTCTCATGTGTTGCTTTTCATCCATAGATCTCAAAAGTACTTCACAAAGGAGGTTGATATTATTGTCCCCATTTTACATATGGGCAAACTGAGGCACAGACATGGCAGTGACTTGCCTAAGGTCACCCAGCAGTAGTGTCAGGAATGGAGCCTAGGTTTCATGACAGTACTGCTCTGGGATGTCAGATAATCTGCCTCTCTCACTAGTCTTGTCTTAGTCTTAATATTGACCGAACAATTATATGGATCAGGTGAACTTCCAGAGTCACAGCAGTAAGAATTGAGAAACAGCAGCCCCTTCGCATTTCAGAAGGAATATGGACTTTCAGGGCACAAGCCAATCACTAATTGATAGGGGTTGAGAAGGAACTTTCTTTATGGGTTGTTTTTCCTATCATTGTCCCGTGGGGCTGGTAATTCTCACACTTCTCTCTGAAGCATCTGAGGCAATGTACACACTAGACTTGTCCCGCAATAACTTTTATTGCGGGACAAGCAAGCATTATAATTATAACGCTTGAGTGCGTCCACACAGCACTCCTTCTAGCGAAAGAAGCTTTCACATGCTCCTTTCAATTTTAGCTAGAAGGAGCAGTGCATGGTGGGTTCCTATCCCACCATGCACTGCCCTGCCAGCCAAAAGGCTGGCAGTGGTGCTGCCTAGACCCCAGTCCTGCTGCGGCTCAGATGTGCTGGTGCTCAGCTGCTGCTGGCCAGCTGAGCAGCAGCTGAGCCGCGGCTCAGCCAAGCCCGGCTTCGCAGCTGAGCCGGGCTGCAGGGGCTCCAGCCACCAGGCAGCTGAGCCCTGCCGGGGAGCTTAAGACCCCCACCGCCGAGCCCCACAGCCAGCCCCGGCAGGGACTTGAGAACCCCTCCGTGGCCTCCTGAGCTCCCTGGAGCCCAGTGGGTGGAGGGGCTCCACTGTCGGCAGCTGTTGGAGCCCCACCACTCACTGGGCTCCAGTTGCAGGGGTTCGGGTGGTGGGGGGCTGCGGCACTTAAGTGCACAGCTCCCGCTGCCACTCAGCCCTGGGGCTTCAGGTGGTGGCGGGAGCTGCTCCTGCCACCACCCAAAGCCCTGCAGCTTCACTAGGGGGCTGGCTCTATCCGGCTGCAAGGCAGCTTTAATATGTCAATTTCACTGCTTGCTAGAGCAGTGAAATTGACATATTTGACAGCTCCAATGTCCCAGAGTGGCCCGGTTTGGCACTCTGGGACATTTCCGGAGGCTGTCAACAGTGCAAAAAGCGTCCACACAGGCTGTACTACAGAACAACTGTTCCGTGGTAAGCCTTACCACCCTCGTTTAGGTGGTTTACATGTTGCGCGGCAAGAGGGCTGTTGCCGCGCAACAAGAAGCTTTAGGGTGTGGGCGCTTTGATTGTTATCGCCCAGTAAGGAGCCTTACCGCGCGATAACTTTGTAGTGTGTATAAGGCCTGATTCTGATCACTGTCAGAGACTAGATGGATCATGGCTCTGAATGATTCAATCAGGAAATTTCAATGTTCTCAACATTTAAGGTCTAAATACTGCTCTCATTTACAGCGTGTAAATGCGGAACAACTCCATGGGTTTACTACTGTATTTACACCGCTGTAGCCAAGAGCAGAAATTCCTTCAACACAGAGGTTGACAGCTGTACCTCTATTAAAGTCGGAAAAATCTCCATCTTCTCAAATTGAGAGAAAGCAGCAAGGAGGCTAAATGTAGCTACTGTCAAGGGGGTTTATCAGATGTGTCAGTTCTTCTGTTTGGGATGTTGTGGGATTTGATATGATTTTTCTGGTCGACAGTCAATTTCCCAGCTTGTGCCATTTCTCCATTTGCCGTAGCAAGTGCCCACATGCCAGATGTCCCGGCGTTTCTTGTGTTTACTCAGTAGCTGCTCACAGCTGGAAGAGGAAGACTGGCTGCTGGTAACTGTATAGACATGTACCATATGCACGTGTCAATGGGGCCATTTCAGACCATTCGCTGCCACGTTGCTCAAAGTTAGTGAGAACCCCATTCCACAGGAAGAACTCTCTTACACCAACATAAATCTGGAGTAACTTGTCAGTGTGCAATCTTTCTGCACACAGCGGCAAGCAGATGCCAATCACTATTGCTTTTATAAATCAGAAATCCTCATGTCCAAAATGCTGAGACCTCCCTCACCCAAAATAAAGGAGCATTCACAGAGGGCTGATACCGTTTGATCTTATAGCCTGTCAACCTGAGAACCACATCTGGACTCTGAAGTGTTTTAAGGGTCCAAAATCCCTCCTCCAATCCCATCTTTCCTAGGGTGTGTCTACACTTACAAATTAGGTCGACTTGAGGTTTAAGGCGACCTAAAAAAAAGGCGCGTCCACACTGGGCTTTCCCTAAGTCAAATTAAGCATTTCCTTATGTCGACTTAAGGAAAGGTTAAGTTGACTTAACATCTTGTTTTAGGTCAACTTAATGCATACATTGACCTTATTAGGTTGATTTAAGCCAGAGTGGACGGGGATTAGCGCCTAAATCGATCTTATTAAGTCAACTTAAAGTGTTAAAGTTGACTTAATAAGGCTGACAAGGGGCTATGTCTACACTAGAAAAGTTAAGTAGATTTAACAAAGTTGACTTAACTTTTCTAGTGTAGACTTAGAGCTGATTTCTGTCTTCACTTACCGTGGCGTAACTCCACCTGCCTTGTTCAGGCTCTGAATGTATGACTGAGTTTAAACTGCTGCCTCTAGTGGCTGGGGCTGTAGAGTGGATAAAGAATCTACTATGGCATTAGCTAAGGAATTTGCCTCTAAATCAAGCATTTCCTCTAAATCAGGCATTACAGGGCCATTAGTGCATGTTTTCTCCCCTTATAGGCAAAACAAATATTGTCGTATTCCTGAATACGTTCAGCAGTGATCATAGGAAAAACCTATATATTTTGCAGACAGTGGTCACTTCCATCCAGATTTGTGTCTGACTGCTAAGACTGGAATGCTAAGAGTCCTGATGTAAGCCTAACTCTAAGACACAGCCAAACTCTAAGAGACAGCCAACAGGATGGAAGGCACATGTTTAGTTCCACCATTTCCTTTCTATATTCTCCTATTTATAGCAACATGCTACAATCACTCTTCCCTGCCCTATATCTGCACCTCAGCATGTATAGATTCTCAGTCTTTCTTAAGCAGGAGGCATTTATTAAAGCCACAGCTGTAAACACAACCAACCAGGCTTCCACACAACTTGAGCTCTGATTTTGTCTCCTCTTTTTTTTTTTTACCAGGGGACCACTCCTCAGCTGCAACTCTGTAGAGTGCACAGGGACATGTAGTGGTTGAATAATATACTGCAAGAAACATATCTACATCCTGTTCATTGTGCCATGCATGCTCAGTCACAGAAAGGGCATTGAATCACTGAATCCAGTAGCCCCTGTCCAGCAAAATGAAGGGTCTACAGGCTTCACCTGCACAGTTGTTCTATTTACATTCTCCTCTTCTTTGCAGCCCAGCCACACAGGTTAAGTGCCACTGAGGATCCTCCCCATTAGGATGAATCTGATCACTAGTCAGATTTGAGGAAGTGGGGTGTTTTTGGTTTTTTTTAACCAAATCCACAGTCTTTTGGCCCAAAACTCGTTAACAATAACCCTTTAAAATCAATGAGTTCAAGGGAAGAGGATGGGGCTACTGGACTGACATTCTCTGCACTGCTGCCTTGTTCTATTTTTGATTACCTCAACTGGCACTAATGTTACAGTGAACTGTTTCCTTATAGCTGCCCCTTGATTGTCTAGCAGCGAGCTATAGGTTGACTCTATTTCCTTTCTTGCTAGGCTGCGTAAGATGCAGCCTGGAAAGTATTAATCATGCTGCTTTCTCAGAAAGCCCAGAGCATAAGAAACCCGCCACCTTCAGAATTTCAGCTGAAGGCATAGGTGAAAGAAATGTTAAACCAGGGAACCGTTTTCCTTCCTGACTTATCTGCCTTGGCAGAAATTCTGTCCTGCTGTTCTGGAAGCATCTTCCATTTCCCTGGGTCTCCTGGGGTATAGCACTAGTCACTGCTAGCATTTATTTCCCCCTCCCCCCTTTTTTCCATTTGCTCTCAGAGCTGCCTTTCCCTCTCTATTAATTGCCATTTCAAATAATACACACGTCCCTGAACTTAATCCCGTGGATCCATCTGAAATCGATTTCTCCTGATGAAGGGTGGGCTCCCTACACGCGAGTGTAACAATAATTTTTAATTAAACTCACAGCAATGAAGCTTTTATCACCGACATCAGGCAATCAGCGCGCGGCTCTTAGAGTCTCTCTCTTTCACTCCCTCCCTCAAAAGCTGCTCTCTAGAATTTCTCTTTGCCAATAAAATCTTTATCAGTCCTGGTCTGCTCCTGCAACTTTTAGGGGGGTGACTGCAGCCCAGCATTTCCGAGCGAGCATTGGAGCGTTGGCCTGGTTAACTACACGCACAGGGTGGCGGTGTCCAGAGTGGCTGTGGGGCTGTTCACCAAGACTCAAGGGCTCACCCTAAACTCTTGCTAATGCTTTGGGCGCTTAATGGAATGTACGCTACTGCTTGGTCACCTCCTTGTCAGCTGTAACAGCTACTGTGGATCCGCTGGTCACATCTACCACCCACAGGGAGCAGTCACATAGGATACCCATGACCCTGAGGCTGCAGCACCAATATTGCTGCAAACCTGCTGCTGGTCTCTCTCCCACATGGCCCCGTTTAGCACAGTATCTGAGCATCTCAGTTTTCCATGTGTTGTTCCTTATGCCAACCCTGTGTGCTCAGGAACTACAATTCTATCCATCTGTCGCAGAGGGGGATCTGAGGCATAGGGAAGCTAAATCACAGAATCATAGAATAATAGGGTTGGAAGGGACCTCACGAGGTCATCTAGTCCAACCCCCTGCTAAAAAGCAGGACCACTCCCACTAAATCATCCCAGCCAGGGTTTTGTCTAACCGGGCCTTAAAAATCTCCAAAGACGGAGATTCTACCACCTCCCTAGGTAACCCATTCCAATGCTTCACCACCCTCCTAGTGAGAAAGCTTTTCCTAATATCCGACCTTGACCTCCCCAGCTGTAATTTGAAACCATTGCTCCTTGTTCTGTCCTCTGTTACTACTGAGAACAGCCTAGCTCCCTCCTCTGTGGTGCACCCCTTCAAGTAGTTGAAGGTTGCTATCAAATCTCCCCTCAGGCCATGTACACACGATCACTTTATCGCACATTAACAGTCGTTACCGCGCGATAACAACAACAGCATACACACATGCAATAGGGCTCTTGTGCGTCAACAGCCCAGTTGTAGTGCAATACAAAAACCACCTTGACGAGTGTGGTAGCAGTTAACGCGGTACAGCTGTTGTGCCTTTCGACTCGTGTGTACGCTTACCGCACAATGATTGGCCTCCAGAAGTGTCCCAGCATTCCAAAGTTGTCCTCTCTGGTCTTCCCCCAACCCGCTCTGTAGCCGTGACGAAACAGTCCCTGTCCTGTTTCAATTCCCAGGATTTTCGAATTTCTCCTCTGTTTCACTTCCTGTTCTCTTCCTCGTGGAGTGGAGTGCAGCTCCGATCTTCACTAGCAATGGAGGCCCATCGTGGAAGACGCGCACCCATTTGGAGCACGGCAGAGATGCTAGACCTGATCAGCATCTGGGGAGAGTCTGCTGTGCAGGTGCAGCTATGCGGCAGCAGGTGAAAATTTGATACATATGGCATAATTTCTTGGGCCATGTCAGAGAGATGTTATGATAGAGACACTGTGCAGTGCAGATCAAAGCTGAAGGAGCTAAGAATAAACTATCACTGAGTGAAGGAGGCAAACCGCCGTTTGGGATCAGCGCCTGCTACATGCAGGTACTATAAGGAGATAGAAGCCATCCTCAGTGGGGACCCCACAACCACTGCAAAGAGTCCTGTGGACACATCAGCCTCCCCTCATCCACTGAATGCCAGAGCCGAGCAGGATGAGGACATGATTGATGAGGAGGAGGAGATGGAGGATGACCTGGAGGAGAGCGCAACAGCATGTAGCCCGGAGCTGTTCTGCTACCCCGCTGAGATGTCCACCCAAGACATGAATTGCAGTGTGTCCTCTGAGGCGGCAGAGGGGGGTTCTGGTAAGTTTCTCTTCCATGCAGCTAAGGCTCCTGCTAAAAAATCATTGTCTGGGGCGGGGGGGGCTTTCTGTCTCGGTCCCCGCTGTGCACGCTCTTTACTCTGCATTCATTAGAAGTGCATCAACACAAGCAGTGATTGTCAAAAAATCATCTGTATTTAGGTCAGTAAAGGTTTCCTTGATGTACCTCCAGAGCCTCCTACTCAGGTTAGATGGGATAGAGTATGTGTCTACGCTCCCGTATCAGGATACTCGGCCTCACCAGCTGCAAAGCACAGCACTGGGAACCATGGCAGCACACAATGCGGCAGCACACAATGCAGCAGCATACGGTCCCGGCTGGCATCCGGTGGCATGTAGGATATGTATTCTAGCTGGCAGGGGCACTCTGAGGAGAGAGATATCGGGTTCCATCTGTGTGCCCTGTGCAGAATGTTAGCCCCCAGTAAGGTTTCTATTAGGACGTATCTTGTCCGCTTCAGCAAAGCACAGGATGTTGACTGCCCTGTACCTTCCAGTGGAATGTGCTACTGGAAGGTTACATTGGCTATCTAGGCTATGTGTTAACAATAGCTTTATTATTATTTTTTTTATTAGATGCGACCTTCACAAGGCTGGTGTCTACCCCAGCTGACCGCATGAGAAACATTCAGCGGCGTGCTCGAAGAAACAGGGAGGATATGTTTCAGGAGCTGTTGAAAACAACAGAGGCATCTGCGAGGGAGAATCGAGCCTGGAGAGAGGAATCCCAACAGAGGAGGCAGAAACACAGGGATGAACTGATAAGCGTCATGAAGGAGCAAACAGAACTGCTCAAGAGCATGATTGCTTTGCAGACCCAGGTGATTAATGTTCGGGCTCCACTCCAGACAGTTCAGCTGTGTCTGCCTCCCACACCCTGTAGTCCTTCAAAGCATTTCTTTGAAGGCCACCCATCCCCCTGGTATACTGCAACATCCAGTCCCTCACAGAGCTACTTTTTAGAGACCCGCAGCTACACCCACCTGTAACCCCTCCAAACCCCCCTAACCACCCCCCGTTTTATCTTCTAATAAAAACAGTAACAAAAAATTTGAAGAGTGGCTTTATTTGTACACAGTGAAAATCTCATAAGGTGCACTTGATGCGTCCTTGAAGTGAACTATGGGAGGGCATCATTGAAATGCTCCCTGAGTGCCTCCCTTATGTGAGCAGCTCCTCGTTGGGCCCCCCAATACTCCTAGTGGCTGGCTGTTCGTAGGCTTCCTCGAGGCGCTGTGCCTCCATAGCCCACCCCGGGGAAAACTTTTCTCCCCTATTTTCACAAAGGTTATGAAGGACACAGCACGCCACAATTACAGCAGGGATGTTGTCCTCGTCCAAGTCCAGCCTCCCATACAAACAGCGCCAGCACCCCTTTAAGCGGCCGAAGGCACACTCCACAGTCATTCTGCAGCGGCTCAGTCGGTAATTGAACAGCTCCTTGCTGCGATCCAGGTTCCCGGTGTACGGCTTCATGAGCCATGGCATCAGTGGGTATGCTGGGTCTCCGAAGATGACTATGGGCATCTCCACATCCCCCACAGTAATTTTTTGATCAGGGAAGAGGGTACCCCCTTGCAGCTTCCGGTACAGTCCAGTGTTTCTGAAAATGCGGGCATCATGCACCTTTCCTGACTACCCAGCATTGATATCCGTAAAACGCCCCTTGTGATCCACGAGTGCTTGCAGCACTATGAAGAAGTAGCCCTTCCTGTTTATGTACTTGGTCATGAGATGGTCTGGAGCCAAAATAGGGATATGTGTGCCATCTATGGCTCCCCCACAGTTAGGTTATCCCATGGCAGCAAAGCCATCCACAATCTCACGAACATTGCCCAACGTCACCGTCCTCCGTAGCAGAATGCGATTGATGGCCCGGCACACTTGTGAGAGGGCTAATCCGATGGTGGACCTTCCGACTCCAAACTGGTTTGCAACCGACCGGTAGCAGTCAGGGGTCGCCATCTTCCAGACAACAATCGCAACACGCTTCTCCACGGTTAAGGCTGACCTCATGTTGGTGTCTTTACGTCGCAGGGCAGGGGCCAACTCTGAATACAGTTCCAGAAAGGTTGCTTTCCGCATTCGAAAGTTCTGTACCCACTGCTTGTCATCCCACAGCTGCATAACAATGCGATCCCACCACTCGGTGCTCGTCTCTTGCGATCAGAAACGGCGTTGCACCGTGTGCAGATGATCAGTGAAGGAGCTGAGCAATGCGGTGCTGTTGCTCTGCAGGGCATCGATCAGCCCCTGCTACTCAGCGTCCTAGTCTTATTCGGAGCTCATTGCATACTGAGCAACCAGCCGAGATGTATTTAGAATGCTGAAGGCGACAGTGGAGATCAGAACAGGATCCATGCTGTTGCTGTTGTGATTTCTCGCAAGTAGTGTGTCACTGCACTGTTGAAAATACGTGCGAGTTGCTATTGGCAACGAGGAAGACGCAAGGGGAACACAGTGCACCATGGGAAAATGAGAGTTTACCCATGGTGCTTTGCGTTCCTTTCCTTCATCCCATGATTCCAAGTGCCGATTGAGGGAAAATTGAACTGTGGGATAGGTGCCCAGAATTCATTGCGCTACACTGCGATATTGCAAAGAATTCTGTTGCATTGCAAGGAGCGACATGTGTACGCGCTCTCCCGCAATAAAGGTCACGTGTTTTTTATAGCGCGATTGCCATGTTGCGCTTTAATCTGATCGTGTGTACATAGCCTCAGTCTTCTCTTCTGTAGACTAAATAAGCCTAGTTCCTTCAATCTCTCCTCATAAGTCATGTTCCCCAGCCCCCCAATCATTTTTTTGCCCTCCACTGGACTCTTTCTGATTTGTCCACATCTTTTCTGTATTGGGGAGCCCAAAACTGGACACAGTATTCCAGATGCGGCCTGACCAGTGTCGAATAGAGAGGAATTATCACATCCCTCGATCTGCTGGCAATACTCCTACTGATGCAGTCTAATATGCCATTGGCCTTTTTGGCAACAAGGGCACACTGTTGGCTCATATTCATCTTCCCGTCCCATCATAACCCCCAGCGCTTTTCTACAGTGCTACTACTTAGCCAATTGGTCCCCGGCCTGTAGCACTTCATGGGATTTTTTCGTCCTAAGTGCAGGACTTTGCACTTCTCTTTGTTGAACCTCATGAGGTTTCTTTTGGCGCAATTGGTTCCAATTTGTCCAAGCCTCCCTGGATTCTGTCCCTGCCTTCCAGATGATCTACCATTCCCCCCCAACTTGGTGTCATCTGCGAACTTACTAAGCACGCAGTCTATTCCATCATCAAGATCATTAATGAAGATGTTGAATAGAACTGGCCCCAGGACTGACCCCTGGGGCACTCCACTCGTTATCGGTTGCCAACCAGACATCGAGCCATTGATTCCTACCTGCTGAGCCCGTCCATCTAGCCAGTTTTCGATCCACCTTACGGTCCACTCGTCCAACCCTTACTTCCTTAACTTGCTGACGAGAATACTGTGGGAAACTGTATCAAAAGCCTTGCTAAAGTGAAGGTATACCACGTCAACTGCTCTTCCCGCATCCACAAATCCAGTCATCTCATCATAGAAGGAAATCAGGTTGGTCAGGCACGATTAGCCCTTGGTGAATCCATGTTGACTGTTCCTGATCACTCTATTTTCCTCCAAATGTTTCAGGATGGATTCTTTGAGGACCTGCTCCATGATTTTCCCAGGGATTGAGGTGAGGCTGACCAAAATGACTTGTCCAAAGTTACACAGGAAGTTGGTTAGAGCAGACACTTGAACTCAACTCCATATTACCAGATTAACTCCTGGACTATCCTGTTGTGGTGGAGTGCAGTAGATTCCGTCCCCATGCGAAAATCCTTGTACATACCTATGTTTGCAAACTTAGTGCAAGAATGGTAGACTTTAGAGGCATTCTGTTGATTTACACCAGGTGAGGATCTGGCCTGATCTAGATTCCTCCTTCACCAACCTGGCAGGAGCAGAGTTCAGGATTCTGAATTTGACCTGCCACAGCAATCCCATGCATCTAATGCCCGCTGGCATCATGTGGCTGCATTGAGCTGACACCACACTTGATGGGTGGCAAGAAATCAGATCTTACAACAGGACCCAGCTTTATCTAAGGAAAAGAATGGCTAGGGCCCTGAACTAGACGGGCAGGTGATGGTAATAGTTTATCGTTATTATGGTATAACTTGATGCCTGTGGCCAGGTCTTCCACAGGGTGCTGAACCAGGAACCTACCTATCCATAGCCATAAGCCTCTGTTGGCTGATTCAAAAGAACCAATATCGGTGGCGTAAAGGATGCAGCTGATTCTGACTGTAGCCTGTATACCACAGAGGGAACAGAAGTGAGTGTACCCTACAAGTGAGTGTGTTACAGATCCCACCCCCATTCCCCCCGTGCCCAATCCATCTTGGAGAGGTGATTGGCATAAATCCTGTGCTATACTTTAGTTGTGACTGCCATCAGTTTAATCCCCAAGATGGCGGATAACACACAAATGTGGGTTACTGTACTCCCACCTCAGCTATGGTGGTGATAATCAAGGCTCTTACTCAGATGTTGCTCCTAACCTCATCCCATGCACACACTGAGCTTGGTGGGACTGCAAGCTCTAGTTAGCTGGCCTGGCTGGGGAGCTATGGAGATGTTACTGCCTAGGGTACAGCTCTCTCAATGTCCTCACATTGCAGGTATAGGCAGAGCTCAGGTGCTGTTTTCATTTAGGTTGGTAATCTGCCCACTTTGCAGGGAGGACACAGGCTAAATCAGGCTGACAGTCCTCCCCGGCCTTCCCAGAATTCCTCTTATATGCCCACAAGGACAGATGAACTCACCCACGATCTACTGGGCAAGAATCCCAGAAAGACTTAGCTGAGTGCAGCAGAAAGAACGATAGGCTGTTCCCCCAGGAGCTATGGTGACAGTCGCCCAGGCAGGTCACTGATGCTGGCAGGACTTTGCCACTTGGCTGCTCACACTGGGGGTGGGCTGCCCCAGGTGCTGATTGGTGGTGGTGTCTCTGCAGTAAAAATGTTTACCTTGAGTTGATCCACTGCTGATGGAAGCTGCCTTGCATATGAGCAATCGTAGTGGAATATTCTTCCCAGGACAGAACGCTGGTAGACTTGAACCTCTTCTTCCAGGGATGTGAAGAGAATGGGAGAGTTCTCTGGTAGCATTACACACACCACCTAATGACTTGCCCACTCCAGTTAATGCATGAGTGAACACACTGATCAGCCACTGGCTGGGCCAAGTCCTTGCTCAGAGCATCCACAAACCCTCATTTCAAGGGAACGATGTGGCCAGGGAGACAGGCTTTTATTTTCCTTTTTTTAACTTTTCTTTTCTTTTTTACATAATATGCTTTAAGAGAAACGTGAAACTCCCAGCAGGCTTGAAATCAGCTTGAGGAAGGTGGGAATCAGACCCAGTGATCAGAGCCCCAGAAGTGGAAGCCAGGATGCCAACTTGTTTCTGAAAAAGTGCCACAGAACTCTGTTGTCTTTCATTGGGAGACTGCATGATGGCCAGGAGTAGGGGGATGTTTAATTCAAGAACAGGCAATGGTTTATATTATGTGCTGCATATCTCAAGATTGGGAGTGAACTCTGAGCCCTTTTGGAAAGGAGGCAGGTCCATTTCCAATTCCTTCAGTCCAACCCCCAATATGTTCTCTATGTCTCAGCTGGAAAGGAGTGGGAGGAGCCACCACTATGTGACCAGCCAGCTATCTAAAGGACACAGCAAGGATTCTGGGCACAAACAGAAGGATCCATGGCCTGCTGCTTGAAAACATCATACTTAAACTTTTCCCCTCTTTCTTTCTTCTGCCCATCTTGAATTTCTTTTGATTCCAGCAATGCCTTGGAAACAGATCGATCGCCCTGAACTTTCAGCATTATATTGATCTGGTTTGAGCTTTCTTCTTTTTTCCTTTTTTTGTTAGTTTGTCTGATGACAAAGTAAAATTGGAAATTGATTACAAAACAAGGGATGGGTTGTTATTAATTCCTGGTTGGTTCTTTGTACGTGTGTGCTTGTACTTATCAAAGGTAGACAGTGAGGGGTTAACAGGGCTGAATCAGGGGGTAGCTTCTGCCTGAGGGAATGGCTTTGTGTTCTCTTAGCAGGGAGTGATCCAGATGGTATGAATTCCAGTTTGAATCATGCCTTCATCTTGAGATAAATGAGTAAAGACTGTGAAGTTTACTACATACAAAGACTATTGTAACAAGGGATACTTAGGATGGACATTAGGAAAAACTTCTTAACTATTAGGGCACTGGAATAAATTGCCTAGGGAGGCTGTAGAATCTTCATCTTTCGATATTTTTAAGAGCAGGTTAGACATATACCTGTCAGGTATGGTCTAGATCGGGGGTTGGCAACCATTGCCAGCTCCTGTGCCAGCCCCACCCATTGCACCCTCAGCAGGTGCCAGGGATGGGAGCCAAAGGGGGCGGGGCCAGGCCTCGGGTTCCTGGCTGGCCAGGGCCAGGGCTGGCACCTGCCGGCGGGCGGCCTCTGGTTCCTGGCCAGGGCCAGGGCTGTCTCCCACTGGCAGCGGTGGCTCTCGGTGGGCCGACACGCCCCACTCCCCTCCAGCAGCCTAAAGCACATCCACTATTATGTGTGGGGGAACCTGGGGAAAGGTGTTTTTAATTTGCAACTGAGTTGGCAAGATGCAAATAGTGTGAATTACCCTACCAGATATGGGAAGGTTGTCTTTATCAATGGAAGGGCAACTGACTAGCAAGAACCTCAGGGCCTTGGAGGCTTAGTTTTCCACAGACAAGCAGGGCAGGTGGGTAGGGTTTCCAAACCTCCAGGGTTGTCCTGGACTCTCCAGGAATTACAGATGAATCTTTCATTAAAGAGTGTCATGTGTCTGACCAATATTGGCACCCCTAGGTGTGGGATACCTGAAGATCTAGAGATGCCACCCTGTTGGCTGTGATTTTGGGCTGGCCAGGAGATTTCAAAGAAGGCCAACAAAACTAAGTTCAGTTACTGGGGACCTCATACCCATGTCACTGAGTGGCATCACTTGTTTCTGTGTGAACAATGCTACTGCTTCCTGACATCCCATATTGCTGTAGAGGCTGGAGCACAGTGGTTCTGGGATTTCAAAAGGAGGCTGGGTAGTCATCTACCTTGGGTGATTTCAGATCCAAGAAATCCTGCATTTTGGCAGGGGGTTAGACTAGAAGACCTTCACAGTCCCTTCTGATTCTATGGTTCTCGCTCCAGGCCAGGACATAAGGAGACACTGAGCAACAGAAGCTGTGTGAGTCAGTCTGAGTGCTAAAGGGACGCATAGGGTTTGTCTCTGTCCAGAATCGCTTTTGTGTTTTCATTGAAGCTGCGACCCATCTCTACAAGCTTCCTCTTCCAGGAGAGGGAGTGGAGTTTGTTGTATGACCTGTTCCCTGCTACAGTCTATTGACTCTACTAGGATCTATGCCAAAGCCCACTGAGGTCAATGGACTATTTCCTTTTCTGTGACTGGACTTTAGATCAAGTCGCTAAGTTCCTATGTCTCAGGCTCTACTAGCGGGTGGCTGGCTTTGTCTGAGAGTCACCATGGTCGGACCAGAATTCCTGCCGCTTTCAGTTCCTTCCTTGGGTCCTCCCTGCAAGAGGCTCCCGGTGTTAGCAGCAGGGGCTGGAAGAGCACACCACAATGCACGACAATTAACCCCATTGCTCCGGCTAGGACTGTAATGCAATCACGGTGAGTCTGTAGCAGGTGTAGACATCGCCCTGGGCTAGTTTAACCTGGGTGTCTTGAGTAACAATAGCAGTGAATCAGCTGCAGCGTGAGCTAGTGGCTTCAATTCATACCCAGGGTCCAGAGGGATTGGGGGGGCCGTGTGTGTACAGCCTGTGCCACTGGGGTTTCACTGTTATTGGTGCTGGAGCCAGGTAAATGAAAGCTAGCTCTGCACATCTCCACTTACTGCAGTCATACCTCAGATTGTGTTTGTAGACAGGCCCTTAGGACGTGGTTATGAAGAGCACCAGAGGAGGTTTCCTGAGGGGAAAAGTGACAGCCAGAGCAAGCAACACCCTATAGTCAAAAGAATCTCTCTTTTAATTAAGTAACTTAGGAGTGAAATTGGCACAGGCTTATCTCTTCAATGCACTTTCCTCCCTCTGACATATTCCAGCATCCCTGCCTGTCAATGTGGATGCATCTTGAAGGGAAAAAGAGAGATTGCTGTGCTCTCTTGCCAAGGGGCCAAAATAACTTTCCCAGCAACAAGTTGAGCAGATATGGATACCAGCAACAGAACTGGCTCTCACCCATTTGTTCAAAGCAAAAAGTGGCAGTTGATAGCATTTTATTTGTTCTGCACCGGTCCTGTTCACAATGATGGTGATGGGAGGGGAGACATTTTCGCTCCCCCATCCGCCCCCCCCATTAGTGGTTCTTATTTTTTAAAAAGAGCAGTTTTCAAAAATGCTAACGTCAAAGGCATTATTTATATTTCAGAACATGGGAAAATAACTTTAGAAGGGGGATGCATAGCGGGGATTTAAGATGCTGCCTTTTATTATATCCCCAGCTTCAAAACCCTCCTATAGGTGAAAGAAAAGAATCTGAATGAGTTAGTAAATTAGAGGGAAGATTAAGGGTGGAACAAGCTATGAATCCTTCAGGGGCAGGGACATGATGAGACTCATGCACAGTGCATAACATTACACAGGTGTTACTGTTGGATTACAATTGCAACTAGAGGCTGAGCCATGAACATCCCTCTCCCCAGGGTGTGTGGTGCTGTACAGACCCACATCCTGATTTAGCAAACTGCATGCTCAGAAGCATGTGATGTGGCATCCTCTGGCCCCATGTGAATCCCACAGTGTAAGGGGGCAGCTCTAGTGGAATAAAACAGTGCAGCCGGGACTTTCACCGTCCCCAATTCAGTTGTAGGACATATGCAGGTATCTAAGCTCTATCAATTCTCTGCTAGTGTGTGGACACATGTAATTCATACTGGGGAAGTCAATAACAATGGAGAAAAGGATAAATACCATTACTATAAAGATAGGAGACTATTCATATATAGTGCAGCTGGGAATGAAGCTATGATGCTGTTTGGTTTTGGTTCACTGTTATCTTTGCATTTCCCTTCCTCTGTGCATGGAATTCAACTGCCAGTTTGTCCCCAGGTGTCAGGGCAGATTCAGAGGTCGATGCCCACCCACTGTGCCCTTTTTTGTGAGAACTGTGCTGCTTTTCTTCTTTGATTTAAAAAAAAAAATAGAAGGTGGCTCATACTTATAGTCAGCAGCTGCTCTTTGGGAATGGAAAGAGAAGAAATAAATATTGCCCACAAGCCTTTTAACTCATAAGGGCATGGTCTGTGACTTCATGTGCTTGCATGCCGCGCGGTGGGGCCCGAATTCTACCATCAGTAATTCTGCAGGGGGCAGTGCGGCTCAGCTGCAGTATAATGTCCCTGTGAAAGCTGGCAGGGAGGTACCCAGTCACCCTGACATCTCTCTTCTCAGGCAAACTCAGGGAAAATAGATGCCTTGCAAGTTACCCTGAAGGCCAGTAAGGCCAGCCTCCGTTGGCCGAGATTTTTTTTGATGACAAACCATTTTTTCCCCTGGGCATACTGAAACTTTTTGCACAAGAGAGTCTGTTTCTATGCAAGCGTCAGAATTTCTGGTCCAACCCTGAAAGCAGAATAGCTTGTAGCCCAGTGGTGGGGTTGTCTGTTGTGCAGGAGACCCAGTTCAAGTCTCTCCTCTGAGCAGAAGTCTTGCAGTTTGACTTCCTATATCCCATGCCCTGACTGCTAGCCTACTAACTGTTCTGGGATGGGGTCTTGTGTGAGAAATTTTGACAGGTCTCAGTTTCATCCTCATGTACAATGGGCAAAACTTGCACAGTCTTGAAAATTTCCCCCAGCTCTGCTCATGGAGAATGACCTGCCTGGAACCTCCTCCCAAAGAAAGCTGGAGGGTCCAGGTGCCGGGATACCTCGGTCAGCCAGGACCCAAACCATTACAAGGCAAAGCCAGTCCCTTAGCATCCAGCTCAACATCAAGCAGAAGCCAGTGTGGTCCATGCATAGAGAGCTGATGAGTGGGGCAGTGTAGTCTAGTGGATGGGACAATGAGTGGGGTATCAGGAGACCTTGAGTCTAGTCCCAACTCAGCTATGTAATCTCCAGAAAATCGCTTCCTTCCTCTGTTTCTCATGTATTTAGACTATAAACTCTTGGGCGTAGGCACTGTCTCGTTACTACATGAATATACAGCACCTGGCACAATGGGGCCCTGATTTCAGTTGGAGGCTGCTGTACTGTCCTTGTCAGCTGATCTTTATGGTCCCAACCCTTTAACCCTGCCCCCATAGGATGCACAGGTCTCTTTATACAGCAACTCAGTGTTATTCATTGGGATACTCCCAACAGGGCATGGGAAAAAAAATCACTATTTGTTTTTCCTTATGCTCATCACCATGGTAAAGGGGGTGAGAACAGGGCGAGGATTAATTAGTTAATGCCTGTAAAGCACTATATAACCTGCCAAGTGTTATTAATATTATCCAATTCAAAAGAGAGCTTTACTTATGATTAATTATTATTATTACAACCACTTTGGCAACAACAGGGAAATTCAAGGGTTTATTTAGAAACTGAACGGTTGGCCTCCCCTCTGGAGTGTTTGAGAGAACACATTGGGTTGTTTGCATAGCAAGAGGACGTTGTTCCACTGAGGTGAGATAAGAGGTTCATGGGATGTTGGGGAAGGGAAAGCCCCAACTGGAGAATAAAGAGCTAGACACACTGAAGCTAAAATGGGGAATAGTTTGTCCATTGGGGCTGTTTAGTACGTTGATTGCAAATGCTGTTTACATGAGCAGAGTGTTACCTGACGGACTCCAGCCCAGCCCTGCAAACTCTCCGCCTTGTTAGTCACTGGTCCAGACTCCTGCCCTGTCAGGTTGCTCTTATCAGAACGAACACTGGGAGGAAGTTTTTTATACACAGCAAAGATTCCCTGATGAGGGGAGTGAGCTGTATCATGGCAGAAATAGCCTGACAGTCCCCCTCTCTCCAGCCAAGGAAGATTACATCATTGTCACTGGGCTCTTTGATAGCTAGAATTTGCTTTGCTGTCCTGCCCTTGTAAAACATCTCATCACCTCTACTGGCTGGACCGCAGAGAGGATTGCAAACTTACTACTGCTGGCAGCTAATGGAGTCGCTGCTTTGGTGATGAAGGTTCCATCTTCAACTCCTACTGGCAAGGTGGCATTCTGCTGCAGTCTTACATTGCCAGTAGGGGATGGAGCCTGGCAAGGTCATCTATGCACAGGCCAGGTTCCAGCCCCGGCCCTGAATAACATACTTGGGGTCTAGGGAAACAGATGGAGATGAAGAGGGGTAAATGGCTTCTACTCTACATCCAGTAAGGATGGGAATGGGATCCATAGCTTTGAGCCATCGTTGTACCCAGAGGGCGTGAGAACAAAGCCTGGAAGTCTAACTATAGGGGGCGCTGCAGGGCAAAGGATGTCATGTCAGTTTGGCACGTCACTCTCTGCACGATTGCCAGGAGATGTCCTGACACAATGTAACAATGACACAAAGGCTATGTCTACACTTGTAAAGTTAAGTCGACTTAATACAGTGGCTACACTTTAAGTTGACTTAAGTCGACCTTGTTAAATCAACTTAACAGTAGACATAGTTGTCCACGCTGGCTTAAAGTCGACTTAATAAGGTCGACTTAGCGCTATTCCCCGTCCACACTGGCTTGAAGTTGACTTAAGAAGTTGACTTGAGGCTTAAGTCGACCTTCAGAGGGGGTGTTATTAAATCGACTTAAGGAAATGCTTAAGTCGACTTAATAAAAGTCCAGTGTGGATGCGGGTTTGTGCAGGTCGACTTAAGCGTCGTTAAGTTAACCTAAGTGCCAGTGTAGACACACCCAAAGAGAATCGCAAGAAATGCATGTGTATGGAGTCTCCCAGCAATGGGTTGTATCAGCGACACTTTGTGACCCTGTGGTGGGGCAGATAGCCTGTCCCTGTCAAAAAGGGGTTAATGGAGCCCTTGCGAAGCTGTGGCCATAACAGACAATTGGAAGGGCAAAAGGGAAGAGGTCAATTGGTGCCAGACAGGCCCATATAAGAAGCGCTGCCAGCAGCAGAGGGAGGTTGGTAAAAGGATGGCAAGTCTGCAGGGTGAGGCAGGCCAGTTCCCTGGGATAAAGCAGGGGCAGGCTCCAGGGAAGGAGCATCTTTGAGCCCTGAAGCAAGGGCTGAGGTGGACTGCAAGCCTGGCTCCTGGATAGGAGCAACCCCTGGGCCCTGGAGTAAGAGCCAGACAGGGACGGCAGGGCTGTCTCTAGACAGGGGGCAGAGGGCCCTGAAGTAAAGGCCTGGCTTTGGACTGCCATGACCACTGGTGTAGGTGCCTAAGGACTTCTGAAGCCACCCCCGAGAAGGGGAAGGAGCAGGGACTGAGCCACAGCTGGAGGGCTATGGTGCGATGTGGATACTGGCTTGCGGGAAGCATGAGTCCAGGAACCGAGGAAGGACAGGTGACGCATCACCAGGGAGGGAGCAGAGGCCAGCAGAGGAATTCCCCAAGACAGCTTCAAGGAGGTGATGAGGAGACACCCCCTCACAGACCACCCCTGTGAGAGCAGGGTGTGTTTTTAACCCTAAATGTCCTGGCTAGATTCTAGTTCAGGCAGGTACATCCTGCCAAACTTACCCTGCCCCACAAAAAAAAAAAAACAAACCCAACAACAACAAAAGCACCTCCTCTGCAGTTGCAGTTCCAGTTTTCACTTCCATTCCTAAGAAATCTGTCACCAGGGCAGACTGATTGCTGTATTCCACCCCAGATATGGCTGCATTTCTGTTGTTGGTGAGAAAGCATTTGTGTTATTGCATGATATGAAACTATAAGTGATTCTGGTTTACATGGTGCCTACCTTCTGCCTCCCCTGTCAGTAATGTCCTCTCTCATCTCCTGGAAGCCCTAACACATTTTCTTCTCTTGTTTCTATATTTGAAACCCTCCTCGTTATTGATTGCTCCCTGCTCACTCCCCTCCACTGCTGTTCACATAGCTAGTAGAATCAGTTACCTTCACTCTTGTCATCTCTCCACTTCACTGCATGTTTGTATCTTTCATCTTTTGTATCTTTCCTTGTGATTTTTGCACCTTCTTTCTTGCCTCGGGTTGGCCTTAGATTATTTTACTCTAGGTACACTGTCTACTATTGTGCTTCCTTTAAATAAGGTTATGGTTTTATTGCTAAAGTATTTATTCATTTAAACACCAATGGCTGGCGCAGGGATAATGAATGCAATTGGAACAGAAGGTGAGAAGAGCAAAAGAGCCTGGATAGATGCTGAAATAAATCTTTGCCTTGATTTGCTTGAGGCTGAGGAGAGATTCTTGGGGCAAAAGAGTGGTTTTATTGTTAAGATGCTGGATGGCGCTTTATCTGACTCCCATCACCATAGCATCTGACCCACCTTTAATGTATTTAATGTATCCTCACAACATCACTCTCTGGTAGGGCAGTGCTATTAACCTCATTGTACAGAGGGGGAAACTGAGGCACAAAAAGGCTACATGATGTAACCTAAGGTTACACAGGAGGTCTGTGGTGGAGGTGGGACTTGAACTGATGGATCCAAAGTTGACTGGACCAGCCTTTCTAATTCTTAGCCATGTTGCTTATGCTGAGCTTTTCAAGATGACCGAAGGGATCTGGGCACCCATTCCTACTCAGTTCAATTAATTGCGTTCATTTTAATGGGACTTGGAATTTAATGCTCTTAGGCAGCTTTGCAAATCTCAGCCTTAATCTCCCTGTGCCTTCAGTTCTCCATCAGCAGTGCCTTTTTACTTAAAAAAAAAAACAAAAAAAAAAAAAAACAAGTGCTGGTACTTATGGCAGGAGAGAGGAGCGGTGCACTCCTTGCACGGGAGGGGGTGGGGGCAGGGAGGGGTCAACAGGGGAGAGGAGACCTGCTTCTTTCCCCTGCTGACCCCAATCCCCAGCTTGTCAGCAGGGCTGGCCAGTGACAGGAGCAGCGCGCTTCTTTCCCCTGCTGAACCCGATTCCCAGCGGGGTTGGCCAGGGATGGGAGTGGCAGGTTCCTTTCCCCTCATGTGTTGCAGAAAAAAGGGTGCTGGTACGCAGTACCAGTGCATACCGGAAGAAAAAATCCCTGCCCGTCAGCTATATTTTAATAATATTTCTGATGTCCCAAGAGTTTGGATGGCTGTTCTGTTCTGTGAGTAGTGTCTTCAGAGCAGGGACCGTCTGACGAAGTGGGATTTTCTCCCACGAAAGCTCATGCGATTAATAAATCTGTTAGTCTTTAAAAGTGCCACAAGACTCTGTTGTCTTCTACAATAGACTAACACGGCTACCCCTTTGGAATTTGTCTCTCATTGTGTGTCTCTTCAGCACGTAGCACAATGGAACACAAATAATGACAACAATCTGGATTTTCCATGCCCCATTATAAACAAGGAACATGGCAAAAGCTGCCCTTTTCTCCCCACATGCCCCCTCATCCCCACTCTGGTCATCCAGGAGGCTCTAATATTCAAGTTAGCCATAGGCCTTGTATTCAATTTCTTTCTTGGTAAGGAGTGTTGGTCAGTGGATAAGATGCAGGCAGAATGTTTCTCCCAAATACATTAACTAAGCAAAGAAATCACTCCAACCTTGCTCAGCACTGGAGGCCAAGGTGGTTAGTTGCTTTTGTGAATCCACATCTGGACCCTTGATGATGATAATTAACTTTGCCAGCTCAGGATCTGCTGCTCCTGGATCTTGAGAGTCCCACCTCAACTCACCTCTTGCAGCCACCTAAGCAGCATACCCTGGTTCCCACAAACCCATCCCATCTGTCTTCTACTCTCTACCCTGACTTCCCATAGACTAAAATGCCAAGTTCAAGATCTTGGTCCTTCTCTCCAAGCCATGCAATTGGCCTGGGCCCAGCCACTGTAAAAGAGCCTGAAGTACCAGGAGAGAACAACGGAATGCACATCCATTCCTCAGGCACAAGGGAACATTTTACCATCACCTTCTCCATGCAGGAGATGGAGCTTTCTTGGGGCTAGTCCCAGACTGTGGGGCCTTCCCAAACCTGTCCATCTTCTGTTCCAAATGCCAGGCACATTTCTCCAACCTACCTTCTCTACCATAACCATGGAGCACCCAGACATGTAAAAGAAAACCCAACCAAAACAAAGCTCTCAACTGCCCACTCAATTCTCCCCTCAGGGAGAGGAGGAACACCTCATCCCAGATATTAGGCATGCTACTTAATACATGACTGGAAGGCACTCAGATATTGCAGTGTTGTGAATGTTGTAAGAAACTACGTAGGGCAGAAGAAAAGAGAGGTGTCACTCATTGCTGTTGACTGGAATTGTGCAGTGATGCTAGGGTAACCCCCTGCCCTTGGACCTGACCTATGGGGATGGGGCAGGAAGAATGACAGGAAGTCGTTTCACATCAAAGTTTCAAATTTTAAAATTGTTTCCATTTTGCAAGGATCAAAATAGAATATTTGATTCCATTTTCCCCAAATTTTTTCATGAATTGTTTTTAAAATATAATTGTTTGTTTGTTTGTTTTTCTTGCTTCCTTTTTGCCAGTGTGCATGCAGTAAAATGAAAGAGTTTGGGATACTGTATTTCCAAAATTTCCACAGCTTTGAAAAAGGGGCTGAAAGAGAGTGAGTGAGCAAGACACTTATGTTTTGCATTCTGGATCCTTGCCTGGTCTCCTGTTTCTTTAAAGGATGGCAACGGAGGTGCACTGAAACAGGATACACAAACAAGCCAGTTATTCAATAGTCAAAGCCCAGTAAAGTTTAAACTCAACACCCACATGGGCTCTGAAGAAAATAATCACAGCTTACCTCTACCAGTCATCTTCTCGAAAGACACAGCTCTCCTGGTTTTTCTCTCTCTCTCACAGACCCTTTTAAATAATTAAAATGGCTTAAAGAGCTGAAAGGGATGTTAAGGTAGACAGTCAATTAGCAAGCAGCTGGTCTTGCCAAACGCATCCAGAAAACAAGAGGAACAAAAATTTCAACTTCCCAGGCCATGCACCAAACTGTTTGCCTCAGTTTGCTGCTGTTTCAGATGTGCTACAGAAGGAAAGAACACTTGGGTTCGCTGGGGAAGGACAAGTCTGTTCAGTGTTTTACCCCTCCCAAAACCACTCCCTCCTTGAACTTCCCTGGTCTTTTCTGAACGAGACTTCCACAAACTTTTCAACTCCTCTTACCACTGAGTTTCATAGGCACCTTTAAACATTAATTTATTTGGGTGTTCCCTGCTGAGGTGATAGAGCTCTTCCTTCCCAGTGGAAATGGTTTAAAGGCAGCGAGATCTGGTGGGTAGGGTATTCATTTAAGCAGCAGTGTTCTAAGCCTGGCACAGATCTGCTTTGAGATCTTGGACAAGTTGCTTAATTGTGCCTCAGTTTCCCCTTTTAAAATGGAATGAATGATGCTGATCTGTCTGAAGTGCTTTGAGATCTATCCATGAAAAGTGCTATGTGTAGTTAGCAAACTACAGTTATCCTCTGAAAACTGATAGTCATTCCATAGAAAAACAACAGAGTCCTGTGGCACTTTTAAGCTCATGCGATAAATAAATCTGTTAGTCTTTAAAAGTGCCACAGGACTCTGTTGTCTTTCTACAATAGACTAACACGGCTACCCCTTTGGAATTTGTCATTCCATAGGTTTATCTTTTACAGCCTTGAACCAAAATCCATTGAATTCAACTGGAGGAGTCTTTCCACTGATTTCCAAGGATTTTGTACGAGTCCCATAATGACTCCACATCAAAGTTGCTCAGTTTGCATAGACACAGGTGCTTGCTAGTGCCACAAACTCCGCTGGAAATTTCAAAGTCATTTCTGCTTCTCTCTTCCTTTTGCACCACTGCTAGTACAGGCAAGTGGTTTGCAATGAAAAATCAATCTTATAATTTGTGTCTATTTTCCTTGGTCGGTTAACTGTTCATGGACAAAACATCCTACAATTCAGGAATGCATTTGTTATTCAGAATTATTCATGCAAGTCTTCTGTGACCAGCATTTTGTCTGTAGATAGTTCATAAATAGACGTCAGTGTCATTTAGTTACATAAGTCAAGCATTAGCGTTCTGGTCCCTGATTGGATGATTTATGTCACTAAGCAACATGGCACAAACTGCAATTTGTACAATCAAATAAACAACTTGCACTTCATTTTTGGGTGAGCATATTTAGAGCTTAAAATCTGCTTTTTCTCAGCAGTTATAACAACATGGCTCAAGGTTCAAAAATCCGTGGAAAGCAAGCACAAAAAGTTTGTGAATATGGTTGAATTGGATGAATATCTGCGGTCAGTTTTTTCCATAGTCTACTCAGTGCCAGTCTCTAGTAACCCCAACCAATCAAAGTATGTGATGCCTCTTTCCCAACTTGCAGCACCACACAATTCACATGTTATACTGCATCTAAACTCCTCCCTTTCCCTGAAAATTGGCAAGCATGATAACAGCAATTATACCAACATTCAACTCAGTGCTTGTCCCCAGGTTAAACTGCTATTAGGGCTCCTCTCAAGACAGCCCAGATCCTAGATTCTCTCTCCTCAGTGTTACTCCCCCCTCCATTATATGCAAGATAATAAGTCACTTCCCTGTGAACCCATTCACACCTTTCTCAGTAGGATCAACACCTGTTAAGAGGATGGGTGTTTCAGGCTAACACTGAAGGCCACTTCTAAGATGTAATTGGGTTGTGCAACTATAATACACCTCAATGGGAGTCAGAAATACAGGAAAATAAGAAGGAAAAAAGCCAGCTTGACTTTCAGATCCCAGCCAGTTAAAAACAGTCCATCTTCCTACCTGTAAGCTGAGTAAATCGGAGCTAGATTCATTGAAAGACTACGAATACAGAGCCCCTGGGAGATATTTGTACAGAGGCATTTTTCAGAGCAGAGTGGCCCTTTCAACTCTGATGAACTGAACTCTGCAATAATCTGAAGACCATTGCACAGAGGCTCAGAGCCCTTTTTGAAGCTGCAGCACTGAATAGCAACTCGAGTGGATTTTGACTCCCACTGCTTTTCTTATGTAATTTGTAGAGTCTGATCATTAGCCTTCATGCCAGCCACAAGGCAAAGGTCGCTTCACATTGAGTGCCGTGCAGCGTCATTTAAATCAGGATCTATTCCTGAGCACAATAAAGGGCCTAACCACATAAGTAAACCGTTTGGTGCAAAGGAATTAACTGGTTCCAGTTAGAACATTTTCTGATTGCTCAGATTGGCTTGTGTGCACTGCTGGCAGGTACATTATATGTACAGTACATACAGTCTAAATATCCCTTTTTGGCACTTCTAATAGCATTGCTCCAACGGACACAGAGCGTATGTCTACACTGCCGTTAGGGGCCGTGATTGGAACATGTGTATACATACCTGAGCTAGCTTTGACCTTGCTAGTGTGAGACTCAGCAGCAGCAACGGTGAGGAAGTACAGGCATCAGTTCAGGCTGCACAAGGCTGGCTGGGACCCTGGGCATGGACTTGCTGCTGTCCATGCTATTCCAGCATCACTGCTGTTGCTATTAAGTCTCCTTCCCAGTAACAACACATGAGAATTAGCAGAGTGGGGTTCTGTCCCATCTGGCTTTGGGAAAATCACTTGGTCTGTGTCTGTTTCCCCGTGACATTCATTAATAGGCAAAAATCACCCCTGCAAAGATGCCAGCACAAAGCCTAGGCAACACCAGAGTCTCACTCCAGCTCTGAAAAGCAGGACATTGGCGCCCAGACTTTATGCTGGCACTCTGTGTATGGCTGAATTACACCCGAAATGCATTGTGCTTCTCTGATGGAAGGGTTCTCTAAGAGTGCAGAGCACTCTTGTTTCAGCCAGCAATACTATTGACAATGCTTCATGGTGTTTCACTTCCCACTCAGAAAGCATTTTCTCTTACAGTAGATGGCAGATGTAAGTCAAGTCAACACTTGCTGGAACGGCAGCAATGAATTTTTCATACAAACAAGGAAATCTGAGACCCTGCACGGTTGTTTTATTAAACATACAAGCAGGGATCCTTCAGGGAAGACATTCCGTGCAATTATAGAGCTATGATTGGCACTGTAGATAACATGGCCATACAGATGTTAATACCTAATTTGCTACAGCACTTTGCTCTGGGGAGATCTTGCAAGGAAAAGAGGCAATTTGCTTCAGTTCAGGACCTCAATGGGAGACCACCCCACCGGAAAGAGGAGAAAAACCTTGGCTAACTGAATCAGCTGCAATGGGTTTTCTCCAAAGGGAGCAGCGATGTCTTCCAGGCACAGAGTGTACAAGTGGGGGCTTATGAAAGAGTTTATATAAAGTTAAGTGACTCAGTCATTGAGAATGATTAATGCTGCATCCTAGTTACCATTTTAAAAAGTGCTGAAAGTGATTTGGACCCAAAATTTGGTTTTTTTTTTATTTTATGTAAAAAAAATTAATAATTATATAATACAAAACCTTGCTCATTCACTAAAATTGAATCAGTCTCATTGAAACACTGTTTTCATTTTATTTAAATGTTTAGTTAGATAGCTAAACTATATCCTGTGAATCCATTGGGCAATTGCTCTGTGTGTGTTACATATCAGCCTCCTGTGGCTGATCCACAGAAGATGGGAGTCTACTGCTGTTGCTAGCTAATGAAGGTACTCCTGTAGTTCAAGGGGTGGAGGCTCATGCTCTCAGCACTGATTGCTTCAGACCCAGTCACCGGTGATGACCCATCATGGCAGTTATTCCACATGAAATTCAGAAAGATTGTCAGGACTGCGTACCTTCATCTTTGAGGACTAGCTAGCCCAGCCTCCAGGCAGATTAATGAGCTCAGATGGTTGCTGCAGGACTGCTTGACTGGTTGGCCGACCTGATCTGCTGAAGGGAATCAGCAGGTCTGCTTTTAAGATCAGTGGCAAGTTGCTGGCCGTTCAATGTTTATGCCCTCAGTTGTGGTTACTCCTTGTTTCTGACCTTCTCCAGCCTAGCCTCCCTGCTTGCCCATGGACTTGAGTCTGGTTCCTGATTCCGGCTCTGACTCTTGACTCCCATTCCTGGCTTCTGAGTCTGACTCCAGTCGCTGGACCTGACTGCCCCCATCCCAGTCATGACAAATGGCATGTGAAATAAGACAGGCTAGTGTTGCTGTGAGGGTGGAGTGAAGGGCAGATGTCATCAATGCGGAAATGTGCATAGGACAAGAACAACCCTTTAAGTTTTAATCCTGTCGGGCAATTTTAGCCAAGGCTTTTCTGGGGTTTGGGAGAGGTTACTGGTAAGACCAAGAGATGTTCTTTTCCACTGACTGATGAGCATAATCTTCCTTTGATCTCTTTATAATATAGGCCTTTCTATGTGTCTGACTCATCCTTTCCCTATGCTTTGTGCAAGTCATTAGAGGGGCTTGATTGTACTCTGTCCTCGTGCTGGAAGCAGCCTTTTTTCCCCTGTCTTCTGGGGCTGTGCAGGAACTTACCCGGACTCTGCTGTAAGCTACAGCAGTGGAGGGCTGGCTCATCCCTGTCCCATAGCTGTAGGTGTCTCACAAAGCTTTGCTGCAATGAGTCACTCACAAAAACAGCCTGTCAGCCTGCAAGCCACATCCACCCACTCCTGCAACTTGGACCCCAGCATCTGGTCCACAATGGCAGTCTCACTGGCTTCCAGCAGCCTTGAATACTGTGATCCCAGCAGATTCCCAGTTCTGAATTCCTGCTCTTCCCTTCACAGCTTGTATTCAGCTCTGTCCAACCTTCTCCTGGATAGTCCAGACATACTAGGTCCATTACCCCTCTAAGGAAATCAATATACAACAGTCTGCTTCTTTTAATTGGAGTTACCTGTTCAGTTCAGTGTAATGGCAATGCTGGATTAGTTTTCATTAGACAAGAAGAATACTATAACTACAGGGAGATTTTAAGTGAGTACAAGTACAAGGCATTAAAGTCAGAAATGGTTACCAAAGAGAGAGAGAGAGAGAGAGAGAGAGAGAGAGAGAGAGAGAGAGAGAGAGAGAACTCTTCCTAGTACCAAGCTTAACAAAGTAGGCTTGGCTCCATGTGGAATTCTGACCACTGGTTCCCAGCACAGGGACTGACCAAGTTCCAAGTCAGCATCTTCTGTCAAAGTCCATAGGCTCCTTCTTTTGTCGTCTTAGGTAGAAAAAAAGACAGGTGGCTAGGGAGAGAGAGCTTGGGGTTTTCCTGCCCCTAACTTTATAGTTTAGTCACTCTTTCAGATGCCAGATCTTTTTGTTCTTGCTGTCCCTCCTTGCCAAAGAATGGCCACTTGATAGGCAATTTGACACCTGCCTTGAGGTGTTAGCTTGTCCTTTGTCTTTGAGAAACAGATTTTCTTACTCCCCAGCCTCGTCCAGTGGACACACCTCAGCTGTGATTTCAGCATATGTTCATAATTTTACATATAATGTTGCTACTTACATTTAACCATGACATTATTGATCTGTGAATTATTAGTTTTCAGATAATACCTCCCAAGGCAGATTGCAATAGTGTGTTGGGTATGGATATGGGGGGCATTCGCTCACACATGCCCGGCAGTAACTGGCTAGAGAAGCATCAGAGGATGGGCAGATGAGTGAGGACAGGCCAAGCAAAGGAGGCATTAGGTGGGCTGAATTTTCTCCCCTTTACAGTTCTAGCAGGCATCTTAAAGCAGATTGCAGGGTATTGGCTGCACTGAAGGAATGACAGCTTGAGTGTGTTGTTGGTGTTTCTCCATGGTATAAATGTCCAGGAAACTAGCAGTGAAAATGGGAAGCTGGAATACTTCATGCTAATCCTGGCTCTTTGCTGAGGAATATTACCTGTTGTAATGCTACCGAGATCCCAGGATGAATTGCAATTTTAAATGGTGCAAAAGTAAACAGCGCAAGGGGGAAAAAAACCACAAAAACTGAAAAAACCCAACCACCAGACAGAGCAATGATACCTGAGAGAGTTGGAACCAAAGTAATTGGATTGAGCATCACAGATATTTTCCAGCATGACATGGCAGGTGACCCACATGTAACTAAATGTTTTCTTATATTTTTTAAAAAATGTACTGCAGTGCTAAAATTTAAGAGTATTATCCTGTGACTGGTACTTTCAATTACAATATTGCCACAGCCTTGTGGGGGTTACTGTGATCAAATAAGGGCTAATGATCTACTTACACAACATTATCTTAAAATGCAATCAAGCAGTTTAAAAAGAATGATAAAAGGACAAGAACAAAAAAGATTTTCTGGAACTGTAGAATCATAGAAGATTAGGGTTGGAAGGGACCTTGGGAGGTCATCTAGTCTAATCTGTGTTCAAAGCAGGACCATCTCTGACTAAATCACCTCAGCTAGAGTTTTATCAAGCCAGGCCACAAAAACCTCTAAGGATGGAGATTCCACCATCTCCTTGGGGAACCCATTCCAGGGCTAAATTTGATCACTTTTGAATTGGAAGCCCTCTCCAGAGAACTTTTATAGCAGAGTTAGCAGCAACTGAATCTGGGCAGAAAACACTTTTCTCACCCTGTGAGGGTTTTTGAGACTTTGAAAAAAATTTCCCTTCTTGGATAGGACCATGAAGTTGAAATTTTGAAAACATTCACAAACTCAAAATGGAAAATATGGCAGATAGTCGATCAAAACATTTCATGTGACTCATTTTGAAAAGTTTAATTTCAATTTAGGACTTTTTTTTTTTACTATGAAATAGCTGGAAGTGTGAAATGAAAAGTTGTTTTGAACTGAGAAAAAGGAATGTTTCTTTTGAAAAAGTTGAAACATCCTATTTTGACAACGGCAGCTTTTTTTTTCCAAAAATGTTTTTGAACAGGAAATTGTCAAAACTGACTCGTTTCCACAGAAAGTTTCAATTTTGACAGGCTGCCATTTTCTGACAAAAAAAGTTTTGTCAGAAAATTCCTGACCAGCTCTAGCAGCAATCTTGCATATTGAATCAGTCAGCTTCTGGTACTGTGCATGGCTTTCACACCTCCAGGCTTCCCCACTCCCACTCCTGTGTCACAGTCCTACCATTCAGATCATCAGCAGAGGGAGAAAGGTGTGGGAAGGAGGAAACCAGCATCAGCCATTTCTCTGGGATGGCCATTCACTGGTAATACTAAGATGAAGTGTCTTTGTTGTCCCTGGTCTGTTCTTTTCTATTGCAGCAAAGCCTGTTTGCCTCCATTTGTAATGATTGGAGTATGACAGCATTTACAGTTGGAAACTGTTAATCATTTTGCTGCCAGAGAAGCACATACAATCCAGTTAGAATTATTAAACTAATGAAGCAGGCTGGGTAAAGGAAATGAGCCTTTCATTTCTGACACAGGATATCCTGCCGTCAAAGTGCTTGTTCTGTATACTAGATCATACATCCTGGCTGATGTCTGTTTCCAATGCATGCTGACGCTGCCCTATATTGGATGCAGTATGAACTGCTCAACTGTGTGTCATAGATCCTTTACTCCTAATGGCGATTCTCTTTTAGCTCAAGTGGCTGAGGCCTGTGTCTTTTGGCGCTTGAGGAGCTGGAGTCTATTCCCTATGTTGCTATGATGTTCTGAACTGCTATGATATGTGGCATAGCAACTCTTGTGAAGGCTTAGCTGGTTATAGATGTGTGACCCTTGTTAGCAGAGATTCCATACCTTGCAAATTCCAGAGGCTTCTCTAGCTAAGGAGGGATATAAAATAAGATGAATAATGTGTGTGTGCAACACTGCCTCTTCTGTATGGAAGTGGAATTGATGCACTATGCAACATAAGCTCCATACCACTGAGATCTAAGGGAGATTCTATGTGAAGTAAAGAGGCTTCATTCAGATGTTCAGACACAGTTACAATGAGCATGGTGTCAAGTGAATCTTCAGATAGAATGGAAGGTTCTGAGTTTTCTCCGTTCTGTGTTCAGCCATGGAGAATGACAGCCATGAAGTCCAAGGTAAACAGGGGTTTGTTACATCGTTACTCTTTACATTTCCTAATCAACTGCCAGTTAAACTAGTCTCCCCCCCCCCCACTTCTCCCCCTGAATCCGGGACATACAAGTTCAAACTCTGGGCAGCTAGGGGCCATAGCTAGGCAGGTCCCATGAGTCCAGAGAGGTGTAAAATTGATGATTGAGGCTTCATGGGTCACTGCAATGCTGACACCAGACAGCAGAAGAATAGGGAATATGTCTGGATTCCTTTACTAACATGTGGTGGATTTTCTGACTATGCCTTAATGATGCTCCTTTTTAAACAGATTATCTCAGATTATCTGTGAGGAAAAAAAAATGTTGAAACAGATTTCCATTAGAAATACTGTGTCAGTTACACTATGTTTTTTGGCTTTTGCTTTTGTTTTTGTTTGGGTGTTTTCTTATCCTCTTATTTATTTCAAGGAACTTTCATTTTGGAAACAAAAAATGGGACACAGAAAGATTCAGCTCTTTTGGAATGAAAAGTTACAGTTCTCTTTCCAAAATAACTTTTTGATTTGAAATGCACTTCATTTTATCTTTAAAAAAAATAAAAATGAATGAAAAAGGTGGAAATCAAAACAAAATGTTATATTTGACCCAAACATATTTTTCTCCAGAATTTCATTTTGTGAAATTCATTTGTGAATTTCATCACAATTTTGAATGATTCTCTGCCGGTCAGTCTACATATTTGTTGTGGGATGGAAAATCCATTTTCTCAGAAACTGAGGTCAGAAGGGACCAGTATGATCATCTAGCCTGACCTCCTGCACAAAGCAGGCCACAGAACCTCACCCACCCATTCCTGCAATAGACCCCTAACCTATGACTGAGTTATTGAAGTCATTTTCTGATCAACTCTAGTCCAAAACTCTTGCCTCTTCTCTTTCGATAAAGATTTCCTTAGTCTTTCCAAGCAAACAGTGGCTCTAGCTGTGCCTGTGATGAGCAAATTCTGACCTGACCACTTCTGGGCTCGTTATGGCTCCTCTACGGTGCCTAGAGACTGGGAAAGAATCTCTCCTAGTGTCATGTGAGTTTACAAAAGGCTTTGCTGCACTTTTCCCAGAACTTAGATTTGGGATAAATCAGAGGTTTCCACCCAGAAAGCAACAGAAGAGACAGAACAGAAACCACCCTCCCACAACGCCTGACATCACTCTGGTTCAGCCCCTTGTGTTCATCTCTGCGTCAGACTTATATGGACTATCTGCCAACTCTGGAACTCGATAGCATCACCAGCTGTCCTGCTCATCCCAGGCATCACTAGCCTTGTGCTACCTAGGCAGCTGTCTCACTTTCCTCCTGTGTAATAATAGGGCTGATATTTTCCCTGCTTTGTCAAGTGCTGCATACAATTGAAGTGTTATCTGTGACCTGTGCTGCTATCAGTTGGGCGATATATCTGATCTTTTCCCCTTCCCATGTCTTGTGGGATCCACTTGGTATCTCTTGCAGAGTATCTATAGAAAAAGTCCATGCGCTGCCCATCTGAGGTTGTCGGAGTGCTTGAATGTCATTCATTTATTAACCCTCCCAATGCCGTTGTGTACGCGGGAATGACTGTTATCCTCATTTTACAAAGAGGGAAACTGAGGCACAGATAGAATGTGCCCAATCGCATAATAGCAAGTGGATGAGAGATCCCTAAAGAGAACCTGCGTCTCCCAGTCCCCTGCTTCATACGATCTCACCTCTGAAACTGATTGTGTATCTATTTAGGGTTGGATTGTGCCAGTTGTCAAATCTGCCCCTGCTATGGGACCCATGTGTTGCTGGGGTAGTAAGTGGGAACAGTCCCTGCAGGCTGCACAAGGCAAAGGAAGATCCATTTACAGCATCCCCCTCTGTCAGGACTAGGCAAAATCTAGCTTTAGTCATTGTACTACACGGACCTCAGAATCAGCAAGTTGAGCTCACACTAAGAGGAACTTGTATGAGTCAGTCCATGGTTCTGCTCCCTTCTTGCTGTGGGACTCCAGAACTGGGCTTCGCCATAGTCAGTAAAACCTTCAAGTGATCTGCAATGGCTGTGAATAGAGATCACTACACTACACACTGATGGTTTCATGACTCAGGGGTGCCCTAAGGGCTCAGTCCTACAAAATGCTTAGGATCCTGGGCAGATGCTTTGGCAAAAACTGAGTGACGCTCAGAGCTCCTGGGCTCCGGCCTGAAGGCACCAATGGAGACATTCTATCACTCTGCTTCTTCTCACCAGCCTTGACTTTGTACCCACTGAAATCAATGGGACCCTTTCCTTTGACATCTCAGTAGAACCAGTCACAGAGTAAGATCAATTGGGTTTGATCCAAAATCCACTGGAGTCAATGGAAAGATTTCCATAATCTTCAGTGAGCATTGAATCAGGCCCAATGTGAGTAAGGGTGGCAGAACCAGCTTTAGGTGAGTTCCAAGTCAACAAGGCTTATGGACAGGTTGATATGGTAACAGTGGACCGAGGAGGAGCAGGTCCAATCCATTCCCTTGTTGTACAGAGTTATTGCTGCTGGTCATATAGAATCCTTTCTCTCCATTCTTCCTCACTGCAAGAGGCGATGCTTAACACACACATAAATTGATCAAGTTAATTCCCCTGCTGGAAATATGCATCGAACAAAACTGCTTTCTATGCCATCTACCTCCAGCATGTCATGTTTGCTCTGAAAGGCAGCAGCAAATTGTCAGTTTCTTTGACAGCTGTCAATCGTGCCTGTCACCAAAAAGACATGCCCACCCTTGAAGGATTACTCAGCCGATATTTACCATACTCCCAGCTCGCAGGAGAGCACAAGTGCAGATTGAGATCACTCCATCCCCTTTTAGTCTCACATAATTTGTTTCCCATTATGGCTCTGCTGAAGTTTAAAGACATCAGAGTGGACTTTTTACTCCTGGGTGCTGAAAGAGCAAACCGAAAAATAATGAGGCTGGTTTGGAATGTAGTTCCGGTGCACACTGTTAATGTAATTCCTTGCATAGCGTCTGATTTTCTTCCCTGTGCTTCCACTTGTGAGCATCCTCACATGGATACTAGAGAATGAGAGGAATTTGGGGGTGGGAGCTGCAGCTGAGATGTAGACAACCGATTGAATTTTTGTTGAGGGTTTTTAAAAAATGTAAATGATAGTAAAATACCTTCCTTTTATTTGATTTTGTCCCTATGAATTGTTTCTGATATGTGTCTACCGGCAAAAGAGCTAGTCACTGAATATATATTCAGGCCTAGGCATCAAATGCACAATAGTAAGGCTTTCATTTTCAAAGCTACCTAAAAGAAGAGGAGGCCGTATGCATAAAATTAGGTCTCTGGATCTCTGAGGCAGCTTTCATTCCTTTTAGCCTCCATATCTTTAGCAAGTATGTGGCTTTCTGCCGCACCTTGGTGCTGGGGTTTGTGGCCAGATTCTGATCTCACTTCCAACAGTGTAAACTCGGAATTACTCCTCCCAAGGTAGACTAGACTAGACTAAGAGCTGTGGAAGGGAGCCATTCTGCCTTGAGGCCAGCCACCTAAACCTTGTGCTTGGTGGTGCAGCAGTAAACAGGATTATTTGCCAACTTACTTCTTCCCCAGACCAGGCAGAAAGATAGCTAAGAAGATCAGTTTTGGCACCCTGTTCTCCCTGGCCAGCACGTAGGCAAGGGGTGTTGTCAAATGCTGCAGATAGAGGCCCACAGTAAATTACTGCCCTTTGGAGGAAGCCAGGGAAGAGCTGTGACCCTGAGGGTTACCTTCTGGAGCTACTCCAGGGCTGGTGCAGATTGTACTTCAGCCCATGCAAAGGGCTGGTCCTGAAACCAAAGCCTAGCCAAGAATTTGGCTCCCCCATCTCCCTCACTGTCTTTCTGCTGGAGATGACACTTGATTGTTCTTGTTTGCAAACAGGTGGGGTTTGCTCTAGCTCACTTGCATTTCAGGGAAGAGTTGTGCAGCTGAGCTGTTCAAGCTGCAGTTGCTAAACAGAAAATGTTTGCCTCCGCAAATTAAAACCCTCAGGAAGAGATTTATGAGCACACAAACTCCGGCTTTTATTTATTTACATTGCTATCATTACCAGACTATGACAGTCTCCTTTGTCTGCAAACCTGTTATGTTACTGCAGGGACAACACAGCTGCCAAGGGGGGTGGCTTGGAAGTGTAGTTCTGTTGGGAAAAGGGAGCGAGTAAAAATGACACCGTCTTTCTTAGCAGATTTGTATACAGAGCCTAGCCACTGACTACTATCTATGAGAGGGTTTTCCTATTTTTAATTCTGGTCCCTCCAGAGGACCCAATGAAGCTGTGCGGGAGGGAGCTGAGCTGTTAAATAGGTTGCAATTATAGGAACTGTATTGTGGATGATGAATGAACCAATGATGTTCCGTGGAATTTACAAGGCATTCTCATTCCCCCACCTTCCTGCTTGCGGCCAGGGACGATTTGGTCTCAAAGTCATGGAGAGACTCTGATGGGCCGTGCTCTAGAGCTGCCAGGTTTGGTGCCATTCTCTGTGTAACTTTTTATATTAATTGTTTAATGACCCTTTTTGCTGAGTGGCTGCCTGTACCCAGACCTTTCAATGTTTGGGGGGGGCGGGACGGGGAGGAATGCTGGAGGTTGACTCTTTGGTTAAAGCAAGACATAGAGAACTTTGATGACAAAAGGATTCAAGTCCACAGCTAGCTGACCTAAATTCAGATGCAGTGTGGCTTAGCAATCGCCTATTGTTTCAAATCAAGCATACCTTGGCATCCTTCTTTTATTCCCTCTTATGAATGTAAACAGCCTTTTCATAGAGGATCACATACTAGTTTTATCCCCGTGGGTCATCAGCATGATTTGAACTCAACGTTACCTCCACCACTTACAATATAGGAATATTTGGGGCTATGTCTACACTTGTCAAAATAAGTCGACTTTGTTAAGTCGACTTAGAATGTCTACACTATAAAATTAAGTAAACTTAAAGTGGACCTTGCCAACTCAACTTAGAGCATCCACACTGGACGCCTAAGTTGACTTCTAGGGGCTAGGTGGACCTGGGACTGGTCCATGCTGGCAGGAGGGGCACCCCTTCCAAAGTGCCAGGGGGCTCAGCATTTGCCTCATTGTACCCGGGTACAATGGGGGCTGAGCAGGACAGGGACAGGGGCAGGGTATAGGAGTGGGGTGGGCAGGGCTGTGTCCTGCCCTGTGGGTGGGCACGCCAGGCTCTGGCTGTGCCAGCCACCCTGGCAGGGAATTCAGTGGGGGAGCCCTGGGGCCCTTTAAGTTGACTTAAAGTCGATTTAGGGCTAATCTGCATCCACACTGCCTAAGTTGACTTAATAAAGTCGACTTAGCCAGTAAAGTTGACTTTAAAGTAGATTTAATAAAGTCAACTTTACATTTCCTTAAGTTGATTTAATTCACAAATGTAGATGCACCCTAAGAGAGGAAGTCATAGGTCAGTTTCTTTCTAAAGTCTGTAGTGGGTTAGTGCATTGGGTTGGGAACTGAAAGGTGGATGGCCTGAGTCCAGTCAGAGATGCTTGCTGTTTTCTTCTTCATGCTGTTTAAATGATCGTGATTGGTGCATAGGGTGCTAGTTGAATAAAGCATGACATCATCTTCAGCACCAATATTCTATATGCTCTCCAGCTAAATTACAGTTTGATTAAATAATAAAGTGATTAACTTAAAGGTTACAGCTGCGTTATCTTGCTCTTACATGTTGACTAAGTGTAAGGATGCAGAATGAGACTTCAAACATCAAAAGGAGCATAAAAATTGGTGGTATTCTGAACAGCTAGTAAAGAGTGGTTTTATGACTTCCACTCCTAAAGTACCTGCTTCTTGATAAATCTGCTCTATTATCTCTGCCATCTAGAAAAGAGTCATTACCATTCTGAAAGGATAAAAAGCATCATGAATTTTCACATTCATATACAAAAGCCATGAAGTTCTGTCCATTAAGATAAGTATATTTGTGCAAACAATACAGAGAACCAAAGAAATGCTTTCACTTTCCATGTCCTTGCTTTTGAGAAAGAAAGGTCTTTCTGAGTAACTTAGCCCTCCCTACCAGACACATAATGGATTATGTTGGTAAATGTATTTCCTGGGGCTTTTTAGTTTTAGGGCGAGAATTCTCAGCACTATACTAGCTGCTTCTGAGGAACAATATCTTTGTGAAAATCACCACCCTGTTTGAGAACTTTTCCCCAGGGAGGTGAACTTGTCAAAGATATTCCAATGGTTTACAGTAGCACTGAACAGGATGGAAAGAGGAGGCCAAAGTAGTTCATACTAACTGCCTGGCTTCCATGCAATGCTAATGAGGCAGACTGCAGGCTATCAAAGGTGGGCCTTCTTAACTAAATTGTGATTAAAGTATCTTCCACTACACATGCTGGCAGAGGGGTCCATTAGCTGCCTTGTAAAAAGAAATCTGTCCAATAAATAGCTCTGTTAATGCTCTGTAAATGATTCTCTTATTAATATAAGGGCAATATAAGCTGACCTGGTACAATGTTTTCTGAATAACGAGACTGCTCCCTTCAGCAATGTGTGAATAAAATTCACAAGAGTGTGTATGTGTGAGATCTATGGAACTTGCGCTAGCAGGTAAAGGTTAAAATAGCAGTCTTTTGTAAAAGGAATAAGGAGAACACTGCAGTCCATGAGTTGATCAGTTTCAGCATGGCCACTACTATGCTTCTCAGATAATTTAGCTTACAAAATCTGCCTGAATCCATCACTTCTGAGGTAATTACTGCTCCATTATGCTGAATCTACGATGATCCATTTGTCATCATGAAATGAATTATCCCTTATTAAAAATAAAAGGGGGGGGGGAGAGAAATAGAGACCAAAAATACAAATCAATGTTTATTTCCATTAACACACAAGCACAAAACTCCACACCACAGTCCATTTGCTATGCTGGGCACATGGGTTAACAGTTTATGGGCAGAAGATACAGAAACAAAGGAACAATTATGGAATGGAATTAAAATAACCTTCTGAAATGAAGGTTCCTGCGTTTACATTCTGTTTAGATTTACAAAGGCAAGTACTAAATGTCAACGTAATAATTGATTATTAAATCTCTATAACTATGTGTGTGTACAAAGATGTGCTACAATTTCCCAGCTTTAATAAATATGATTTTTTGGCATTTGTTTAATATACGTCTGCCCGCATGCATTTAAATGATATAAAGCAGAACTTCAGCAACACAGCCATCCATCAGACACTAAGTTGCTGTTAATATCCTTCCCTTGGGTAAACCGCAGGCAAATGGTTATGAATCTGGGGATCGGAGGCCTTCATTCAGTCATGCTGGAGAACTTAATCTTCCTTTTTCCAGGCAAATAATAGCGGACTGATGAGAGGAGAGTGACAACAGGGCTACAAAACAGGATGCATTGCTCCCAAAAGTGCAGGACAAATGGACAGGAGGCAAGGGGGGACTTAAATCAGCTCATGGACATGGAAAAAGCATCTTTTGGTCCCAAAGATGAGATGCACTATTCTCCAAGGTGAAGGCTCAGGGTCCCTAGGAAAAGAATCCAGCATTTCAATGAAGCCACAGCCATGAGAAAACACTCCCAGCTCTCAATTTAGAAAAGGTCCTATATCTAGGGTGGCTGTTTCTTACATTGTTCTCCCCCCGCCTCTCCCATGACGATCAATCACAAAGCCATGGCAATCTTCCTCTTTCCTTCTCTGTATCCACAAATAGAATTTTCAGAGGGAGGAGAGCTTGGGGATGGGGGAGTGACAGTGGGCCTTGGAGTCTGTAGGGGATCATTGTATAAAAATGTTTTGCACAGCAGCAAACTGTGATCTGTGGAGTACTGGCCGATGACATATGGAAAGCTGATTGGTCGCGTCACTGGCTCCACCTTCCTGTTTCCTGTCTGCCTGCCATGTTGCATAACAGGCAGCAGAAGTTACAGTAATGCAACAAATACTAGGGATGTCGCAGGATTGCTGTGTGATCACAAATGGGGGCTGTCTTCCATGAGGCAAGTAAGTTATTAAGATTTGCTCCACCTTATGAAATAGAGTGAGAATCCATCTGCTCTTCAATGTGCCGTAGGAATGGTCCTTTATAACAGCAAGACCCGGGTGACATTTGGTTTATTGTGAGTCTTGAAAAATCTAGAGTTAATGGACGGGACTGGGGTTCAGATATTTCTTTTGCAGGCTTCCTGAGTGACACTGGGTGAATCACTTTATATCTCTAGGACTCAGCCCCCTCACTGGCAAAAACAGGGTTATTAAATCTTCCCTGCCTCACGAGGGTGCTGTGTGGATACCTCCATTAACATCTGTGAGATGCTCAGGCAGATATTAGGACTCCCTTCCACTTTCAGTTCCCAGACACAGTTTGCTGGAGAGCAACAGTTCAGAGTGCAATGTGCAGGCAGTGCAATGGGTTTATTGGGGTTAAACAAGCAAGCATGAAACCATAGAACTTTGCACCAGTCAGGCTTCTTTTTATATACCCGTAGAATTTCCTCACTCCCAACCATAGCTCTATGTGCCCATGGATTCCCCTTCTTCCCTGACCATAGGGAGCGAAGTCGCTTTGGTCATGGTTGCTTTCTTAAGGCTATGTCTACACTTACCAAAGTTAGTTCGAATTAGTTAATTCCAACTAACTAATTCGAACTAATTTTAGTTAGTTCGAATTAACTTAATTCCAACTAGCAAATTTTAGTTCGAACTAAGCAAGTGCCACTTGCTTATTTCGAAATAGTCAATTGCATTAAGGTCATTGTGCCGATTAGTTTGAACTAAGCTCAGTTGGAACTAACATGGCCATATTGGGTTAATTCGAATTAACTAGTTCGAATTAACTGTTAATTTGAAAAATATAAGTGAATTTATTAGTTTGAATTAAGGAAGCCCTTAATTCGAACTAATGAAAGCCTAGTGTAGCCAAGGCTTAAGTTAGTTCGAATTAAGCTTCCTTAATTCGAACTAACTTGCCAGTGTAGACATAGCCTTGTAGTCTTAGCATCTCTTTCTTTCTCCCTCCAAACTATTTGGTTACTATAGCAACTTCTACCTGCCTCTTATGTTCTCTTATTACAGAAAAGCAAAACTTTTACTTTGTTTTTGGGGGTGGGAGAAGAGCAAGCAAAATTACTACAGCTAACCTTGTGATTTTACTCATAGTGTTTGCCTCCCACTCTGTTTGGGCTTGTCGAGAAGCTTGCGTTGTCTATGTTGGTGCCATACCTTTTCCGTTGATGGACTAATAAATAATAATAATATCTGGGTTTTGCATAGAGCCTGTCATTTATAGATCTGAGTGCTTTACAAAAGAGGTCTACATCATTATCCTCTTTATACATGAGGAAACTCAAGCACAGAATGAGGAGGCGGCTTGCCCAACATCACCAAGTAGGCCAGTAAAAAAGATGGGAATGCAACCTAGATCTTTTGCGTCCCATTTCAGATCTCTATCCACTAGGCTACATTTCTTACCTCAGGCTCTGGTGATGGCACCCAGTGGCTCAGAGAATGCTTTCTCAGGATAGAGGGGATTGTCTGAGGTTTTCTCTCAGTGTCAGTTTGTGGTGCCCTCCTTTTGACCCTATGACCACATTGCTCTTCTTGGTTTCTTTTTCCCTGGTACTCAAGTCATGGCAGTGGTTAAAGTATAATTTGACGGGCCCCGGAACCCTCCTAATCTCCGGGCCCCCTTCCCATATTGTCTGGGCCCCCTTTATGCATGTGTGGGCCCCAAACCAGGTAGGCATTTGCAACCACTTCTCAGTACCACATGCATCGATTATCGCTCCATAAAAATATTTATAATTTTATATGGCGTTTATGTCTATAGCAATTATTGTCACAAACTAGCAAACACTGCTTAACACAATAAGTATTGTGATTAACAACGGTGGGGTGGGCGTAGGACCTGCCAGAAGTCAGGGCAGGGCGGAACATGCGTTCTGCCGGATTTTTCTGTTTTTAGGGGCCCCGGAACTCTGGCTCCTCAAATTTGTGGGCCCTGGAACTGCATTCTGGTGCGTTCCCCTTTACTTTAACCCCTGAGTCATGAGTTCCTTGGCCCCTCTCACATCTGAGGGGGTGGGCCTTCTGTTGCTTTGCTGGCTTCCTTCCACCAGTCCTAGAATTTAAATAGATAAGGGACAAAGGAAGGGAAGACTGTTGTATATATCATAAGTGGTCAGATGTTAGAGTGAACTTGTTCATTGAGAGGAAAGAATTATACTAAGAGGTTTGTCTTGGCCCAGTGGTCATGTGCTACCACAATGTTGGTTAGAATTGGGCGCTGAAAGGCCCTATAAGGTGAGCTAAAAGTAGGCTTGGAAAGATTAGATTTTATTGGTAAATATCAGTACCCTTCAATTTCAGTGTTCATGCAGACAACTGAAAAAATATTTCCATCAACAATAATTGAATTTTATAGATAGGCAAAGCAAGAAAAATGGTGCTTGAGAACTTACTAGACTTTGATTTAAGGACATTTACTTTGTATATTTTGACATGGGATGTTGACAATTTGTGTTTTAATGGCTATAAAGATTTTAATTCTTGAATTTCAACATCTCCTGTTACTACATAATTATTTTCTATCCTCCTATTATCTGACCCCCAATAATCTGCCTGAAAATTTTAAATAGATAAAAATGCTTAAAAATAAACATTGATAGCACCTATTGAAATTTTTAAAAAAATCAAATTTGGCCAAAACTAGTTAAGGGGTTTCCTAGCCAGGTTTATGCTAAGTTATCCAACAGCCTCTAAATAGCAGGCTGAATGAAGATTGAAAGGTGTGGACATTTTAAACAAACAACAGCCAAAATCCAAACTCTCAGTCAGCAATACATATAAAAAATGCAACAAAAATACATATAAAAAACGCAACAAAACTTTCCATGTGAAAATCTCTTGCCAAGCTTTAGTAAAGAACCTTTGAACAGAGGTGCTTGAGATGTGATTTTAAAATCCTATGTTGTCACAGTGCAAAATGAAAGGTAGGTTCTGGCTTTCAGAACAGGTTATAAATGCATCTATAATGAGGTAGTCTTTGCCACAACGCAGCTCCCAATTTTGTCTTTTCCTTTCAAGAAGCTCTTATCTGCACTCGAGTGAAAGACTTTAACCTCAGGAAGTTGAGGAGGGAATGGAAGATGCCTGGGGGTGTCATCGAAGGGGTACTTTGTAATGGGGAGGCAGGATCTTCTGTGAGAGGAAGTTTTTAAATGAAGCTTTTTGATGCAAGTGGCATATCAGCAGAAAAAGGCAACTGGGGCACAAAGCAGATAACACAGCAACCCTTAAGGAGTCAGAGTTTCTAATAAGTCTAGTTTATTGTGGATGAGTGGGCAGAACTTGCCAATAATGCCGCTTGCGGCGATGATCTGGCTACCCTGAGGGATGGATAAGTGGATCCCTAAATACGGTCTATCATTTTTATGCAGATGCGTTACTTTGTGCTCACTAGATGGAGAGAAGACCTAGTGGGTTCAGCAGGGGGCAGAGAATCAAGACTCCTGGGTTCTGTTTTGGCTACGAGAGAATCCCTGGTGGCAAGGACTTAGCTCAAGATTCCTGCATTCCATTGAACTGCCCCTTCCCATTTTTGAGGGGGAGGAAGTGTGTCCTGTTGGATAGAGCATGGACTGGCTCTCAGGAGAGCTGGTTTCTAGTCCTAGCTCAGCCACTGAGCAGCTGGACCACCTTGGGTAAGTCACCTCCTCTTTCAGTACCTCATTTTCCCCATATGTACAATGGGGATAATAATATGAGGTCACTAATGTGTTTTATCAGACTTCAACCCAAATCTGTCTGCCCCAGAGTGCCCCTGGAACCAGGCACATGGGTGGGGCACTGTGGACAGCATCATGGAGTATATTCCAGCCACTGGGTTGAAACAGCCTCTATAGATCAAGCAAGGATCCTTCTTGTTCTCATCCCTCACAGCCCAATGCTTGGCCCAATTACTGACTTTAGGCCTTGATGACTTAAAATCTGATCCTGAAGCCAGTAGGAGCTTGGGCTGACTAAGAATGACAAGATCTGAAATTCACTGCATGTAAAACACTCTGTCCTTAACCTTCTTGGCCAAGATGGGGAGTTAAACCCTTCTTCCATCTTCTTCAGTGGCTCAGGAACTACCCACTCTGAGCACATGCAGTGGGCAGATGGCGGAGAGGACTGGGGAATGGGTGGAGTTTAGCTCATCTTCCCTGTTTGTGGGTCTGGCATGAGGGAGGAAGAAAGCTGCAGCAAGTTACTTCCTGACTTGGATGGAGCAAGGGATGAATTATTGGTCTCAGAGATCCAATTTCTTCCCAAGGTGGCACAGGCAGCAGCTACCCTACTCCCGGGGCTGAGCCTATGGGCTCATTCTTGCCTTCTGAGATCCTCCTCTGAAAGATCCTAGCCCTTTATGATCTCCTGTCATTGCACATGAACTCCCCAAGGAACTGGAGAAAGCATCGTCACTAGAAAAATTGAAACCTGGGCTTAATGAGCACAAGGCACCTACAGACAGATAGAAGGGAAGAATCCTGCTTTTGAATGTGGGCAGGGATGACTTGAGAGGTCTTTCCATCTCTTCTTTATATGTTTCTATATTGGGTTTATGCCATTATTTTCCTCCTTTACCTGAGATAAAAAATTAACAAGGGCAGAATAAGCTCTTTTAAAATAAGGGTAATTTTTTGGCTCTTTAAAGGCCTGTAATGAGACTTGGAAATGGTATGTGGTTGAACACAGAGGGGTACAAGGCAAGTTTTCAGGCAGACAAGCTGCAAAGCATCAGATCCAACATAGTTTGTATGACTCAAAGCTCGTAGCACTGAACTGAGTTAGGTGCCTAAATATTTTTGAAGATCTGGGCCTGCATCTCTCTGTGCCTCAGCTCCCCATCCCCATATGGATAATAACTTTGGCTTGTCTACGCAGCCCAAGACTTTCACAAGTGACTTGTGGCTTTGCTATATTCACATCTGAATCTCTTTACAAGGTGCCTGATTTTCAGAAAATGCTTACCACCTACCCCCGGAAAACTAGGGTTCTTCTAGATGTCTCAAGGGGGGCACCCACAATCATGAGTTGCTTTTGATAATCTTCGCCATTATGTATGTGCTTCAAGGAGAGGACTGCCTTTCACTTTGTGTTTCTACATTACGTGGCAAAGTGGTGGGCTGAGCCTAAATAAATAATGCAAGCCCCAAAACCACATTAAAAGAACATTGAGGTTACAAAGTCAAACGCTTTAAAATTCGGAAGCACCAGAATTAAGTTTGCCTCCGCACTCTAAAGGCAGCCTCCTTATGCATTTGCATTATGCTAGTCTTTCATGACATACACACATACTATTTTTTTGTGATAATAAGGATTTTACCAGAAGGGAAACTGAAACAGGCTGGATCCACTGCTGCTGTAAATCTCCATCTCTCTGTTGAATTCCACAGCGCTGATTCAGACCGGCAGAGGATCTAGATTGAGATGAGCTGAGATAGATCATCTTCCTTTATATCTGTTTTTATGGATGTCTCCTGCCAGGGAACAACAAATGTTATTCGTAAAAGATTGCCGGCGTCCTGTAATTTGGGAGTGATATTGCCAAAGTAGTGATGGTGCTTTTAAAGGTCAGGTTATATGGGTTTTAAAAGGTATTTTTCAGAATTATATTTCTTTTGCAATCTACTTTGCTCCCATCCCAGCTGCGGGAACTCAACCCCCGCATGACCGTGGGTTAGTAAATCACAGCCCTGGTGTCACTTTCTGAAAGGATAATAGTTTTCATTCACAGGATATTTATTTTCCCTCACTATGATTTGACAGACAAATCACATCATCCCAGGATTTCCCCAGAGTCCTTCTGAACTGATAACATGCCCTGGAGGATTTATTCTGCAACCAAACAGTTTTGTGTTTTTTTGAACATAAGAGATTTCCCCTTGGTTTTTTTGTGGTTAGGGTTGAGGCATTTACATTCCCTAGACAGTCTCATTTTGGGTCTGGTTCAAGTTTAGATAAATTACAAAGTTGTTGGTAAATATTTTCAGATTGGTGTGGATTTCACATTAATGGGAAAGGGGGATGGAACAGTGGCTTAAGTTTAAGGTACTGGATAGTCGGGACTGGATTAGGTGGCCTATTGAGATCCTGTGCAGTCCTATACTTTTAAAATTCAATTAAACTTGGGTTCTCGTCCTAGCTATACTCTTGATTTGCTTATGTAAGTGTCTCATGGCCCAGTCTTGTATGCTCATATTCGGGTGCTGTAGAAATCCTCAAGACTTTTATATGACTAAAGACTACTGGCTAGGGACCCCCATTCAGTCTGTGCCTCAATCTCCCTATCTGTAAAATGAAGATGATGATGGCAGACAGATGTTATTTATTTATTGTATAGATGGTGATAACCCCAGGAGCCCTTACCATGGACCAGGGCCCTATTGTACAAACTGTACTGAACTGCACTGTACAAACCCAGAATAAAAAGATGGTGCCTGCCCCAAATACCTTTCAATCTAAGCAATCGCTGAGGCTCAGTTCATTAGATTTTGTAAAGTGCTTTGAGATTTTCTGATGGAAAGAGCTATGGAAGTGCAAAATCATTGTGTAAAAGGGACAGTTCCATTGATGGCACCAGCTAAGTGTCTGGCTCTGTCTCCATCACGTTCCTCTACTGCTGGATTTCATATGGCAACTGCCCACTTTTATTTAAAACCCTTGGAGATATACCCCATAAGTTCCCCGCTAGACAAAATAAGGCTGGAAGGACTTCTGGGGCTTTAAAAGCAAAACACGGTTAGCTGGTGTCTTGTATCAAAGGATCTTAAATTCTTCATAGACACTGAGCCTCAAAACAGAGATAGCAACTGTCATTAATTACCCCCCATTTTAGTGGTGAATAAAGAGGGCTACAAATATGTTATCTGACTAGCTCAAGTATACACAATGTCTTACCAAGAGTTGTGGTAGATTCTCTATCAGTCAAGGTCTTTACTTCAGGACCATAATCTAGCTCAGGTAGAAGCATAAATGGTTGAAAAAATTAGGAAATTTTTATGAAAATATTTTGTGACAGTTATGTCTTTTTTTCTATTGGACAATTTCAAAATTCAGAATTTTTCATCTGGCTCCAGAAGTTATTGGGCATAATGGAGAAATCCTTGGTCGAAGTTCTGTGGCTTGTGCTATGTAAGAGATCAGACTAGCTAATTGCAGTGACCCTGTCTGGTCCCTCCATAAAACCTATGAAGCTAGTGACAGAAGTGAAATGAATCCAGGAATCCTGATCTCTCTCCTCAACTCTCAGAACTAAACCAGAGTCTCTGCTATGTCAGAAGCTGTGATACTCAGAGTCACTGGCACAGTATTAATTTATGCATATTTGACTAATATTTGCAAATAAGGCCATGATCCAACTCCCCCAGATCCAACAACCTTTGAGGAAGTTCAGATCTGGCTTGAGATAATTATGAATGATTTTATTATAGCTAGTTCTGTTATAGTTAAAGCCTAGACTCACTTACTATTAACAGCTGGCTTCTATAAATGCTCCAAAATCCACATGCATGCTCAGATTCTCCTATGTCTCACGGGGATCCAGTACTCCAAAGTTGGGTTCATGTGAGTCAAGGAGTTCTAAGATACAGGCCCCCTAAAAAGTCACATTATATCAAAATGCTGGCTCTTATAATTTGTATGCATGTGTGTAATATGTAGGGCCAGCCCTGCAGTGGACGCCAACATGCTGAGGATTTTAAAAACAGAGAGAAGAACATTCTGACTTCTTGGGAGAGATGGCATCTCCAAGTGACAGCCTCCAGCTGGTCAGAAGAAAGCTGAGATGCTACCAATCCTATTGAATCTTATTGGCTGTGTGGATCAGTCAACACTAGATGATAAAAAACTCAGTACCCGAATGGCTATATAACATAACCAGTCCCTGCATGAGAGCTAGACAAAGAGAAATGCACTAGATTCCTTTAGAACAGTTAATATGTTTTCAATTCTTTGTGATGCACCAGGGCTTTGATTCTGTACTGACACAAATGGACAAATGTGTATATGTAATCCCTGCTGAATTACCAGCACTTCTAAAAAGTTCCAAAGGAGTAGCCGTGTCAGTCTAGTTCAGCAAAACAAACAAGGAGTCTTGTCAGGCATCAAGTAGCATTGGCTTCGTGCTCACGGATGGAAGAGTGCCACCTCTATGAAACGCTCATGAAGATTGCCTCCACGCCAACAATATCATCCACCAGAACCTCAATCAGGGTTAATCCCTGTGATAAGAGGGTCCTTTAAAAATTCAACCCCCTCTGATGTGTCTGAGCTCTCCCACCCCCAAATTGGGCATTGTGGCCAAGAAGGCAGTGAGCAATGTCACAAATATAAGGCTAATGCACTGAAAGGCAAATATATTGGCACAATCTTTAAGGCTGACATCTTGATAAAGTACCTCTGGGCCCAAATGTGAGGTTGCATTGATTGCCTTTGAGTTTTTCCTTCTAAGACTGTCACCTCTGGAGCACTCTTGCACATGGCCCTTAAACATCCCAGGGCAGCCAGCCAGATTTCTATTTGCCTGCCTGTAAGTGAAGGAGAAAGCAGGAGAAACCCTGAAGGCAGAAGGGCTGCGTCTACACTGGCAAATTAAGTCGACTTAAACTTGGCTTAAGTCGACTTAATTGGCCCCGCGTCTACACTACACTTTGCTTAAGTCGACTTAAGCAGCTTGCTTAAGTCGACTTAAGCAAAATAAAGTCGACTTAATGAAAATTAAGTCAACTTTATTAAACCTGCTTTTTACTCGACCTAAGGCTTAATTCAACTTTCTAAAGTCGAATTAAGCCAGTGTAGCACTGGGGTAGCCCTAAGTCGACTTAGGGCTACCCCAGGACTACACCAATGCCCTCCCTGCCAGGGGGGGACACACAGGGGGAGCCTGGCATGCCCCCCAAAGGGCAGGGCATGTGGACACGGTGTGACACTGTCTGGATTTAGGGAAGCATTTATGATATTATTTTCTATGGATATCTCATAAATGCTATAATCCATAGGAACTATGTCATGTTTGGTATCAATAGAAAGGTAGTAATTTGCTGGGAATGATTATATAGTTTATGTCTAGGAATTCTATTTCAATTAGAAGTTAAGAATTTGATGTTATATCCATACTTTAACTTGTGTCATTCTGGACAAATGCCTTAGATGGGAGGGTGTGAACAACCATTGTCTCCTTGATGTTAAGGAATCTACCAGGTGATATGGTCCCAGGGAGTATCCTGATGAGCCATTAAGGAGACAATGGTTGTTCACACCCTCCCGTTTAAGGCATTTGTACAGAAGGACACAAGTTAAAGTATGGATATAACATCAAATTCTTAACTTCTAATTGAAATAGAATTCCTAGACATAAACTATATAATCGTTCCCAGCAAATTACTACCTTTCTATTGATACCAAACATGACATAGTTCCTATGGATTATAACATTTATGAGATATCCATAGAAAATAATATCATAAATGCTTCCCTAAATCCAGGCAGCATCACACACAGGGCTCTGCCTTGCCAGGGTCCCTGTACCCCTTTGCCCCATTGTACACAGGGGGTGCCCCCCCACAACCGTGGACCTGCCCAAGGTCCCCCTAGCCCCACAAAGTCAACCTAGAGCATCCAGTGTGGACGCTCTAGGTCGACTTTGTAAGTTCCCCTTTAAGTCGACTTTAATTTTAAGTGTAGACACACTAAGTCGACTTAACTAAGTCGACTTTAAATTGGCTTAGTTAAGTCGACTTAGTTAAAGTCGACTTAAAAGTGCAAGTGTAGACATAGCCAAGGATAGAATCACAGATGCTGGGGTTGGAAAGGACCAACAGTAAGTGCATCATGCTTAAATCATTCACTGACTGCCTGGGTCCCCATAGACCTCATCAGAAGTGCAGAGAAACCCCTTTATTTAGATCAGCTTGGGGCTTTCTTGGCAGGATTTTTTTGGAGTGTAGAAAGTTGATATTTTGCTAATTAGGAATGGCCTGCAATTTGTGAAGGAGAGAAGACAGACCCCTGGTAGTCCAACTCCAGTTCGGACTGAATTACTGATGCATATGCTCTGCTCTGTAAGGTAATCGGGGTAACAGTATGGGGGACTGGAAGAGGCAGGATTGTTTCCAAGGAGTTAAGTTAGACTCAAAGCTTTTTTGGTCCTCTAGTCCTAGAGAGCTGGATGGGTGTTGGATGGATGACTCAGTAAATGGCAATGTCATAGAGTACGCCTCTCTGCTGCCCCCGGTGGGGAATTCTGGGGGTGTGTGGGGGGGGGGGGCATCTCCACGAACCTATTTGGGGCTTGAGGCTCCCTCAGATTGTTGTAGCCTGGGTCCAGCTCTGCCAGATGTCTCTATGTTCAGGACAGTGTGGCCTAGTGGCTGCAGAGTCAGTAGAAAGCCCTGGAGTAAGGGTAGGACGGCCTAGCAACCAGACTCAATACAAAGGGGGGTGTCCACTATGGGGTGTGGTGTCCAAGTAGGGGGGCTCAGGCCCTCCCACTCCACTGAGCCCCAGCCCAGGGCCCTATCGGTTCTGGGGGTATGGCACCAAGTCAGCAGGGATCCGGACTAAAACACACTGAATTAGGTCATACACCACCCCCCAGCCCCACCACTTAGACCCCCTGGGCTACTTCCTATCCAGACGCTGAAGTGGTCCTCCCATGAGGCTCCGATCTGTCCACTCTCTCCTTCTGTAGTGATCGCCATCTGTGCCTCTGGGAAGTCTTGGGACCCAGTGGTCGGGGTGAGCTCCTGAGCATCTGCCTCTCGGCAATCAGCGAGGAATAACTGTTCCTCAGGGAGGTCTCCGTATCTGCCTTCTCTCCTGGGCAAAGGCTGATATAGCTCCTGAGAAGGAGCCTCCAATACACATCCTTTGTCCTAGCTGGTCAGCCCCAAATGAGCTGTGCTGCTCTCTCTTATACTGGGGCAGCACTTGGAGCATGCCCAGCAGGGCTTAAGGGGCGGGGCTTCTGGAATAGCCCCGGGGCTTCTGCTGCCCATAGAGTGTGCTGGGCTTCTGGAATATGGGGTAGGCCTACCCCATCACACTTCACTCTTATCTTCTGTAGCTTTCAGAACACTTTGCAAAGGAGGACATCTAAAGAGCCCCATCTCACACATGGGGAAACTGAGGTACAGGGAGAGGAAGTGTTTAGCTCCAACTTACTCAGAAGCAGAGAAAAGAATTGTATGTAAGGGCTACGGAGCATTAAGGTATTGGCCTTAGCCACTAGACCACTCTACCTCCTGTTAAAGTGAGGGACTTCGGGGTAGGAAGTGATTTTCTAGCACTCTGTTATATGCTCTTGACTGTACCAGGGGAAATTGCCTGATCATACATTGTCTGCATTTCGATATGCTGCATCCGCCTCTAGGAACTATTAGTCATACCTGTAGTCTCTGCAGGTGGTTTATTTTCTGGGAGACTGGTGAGGAGACACTGAGCCCCGACCACATTTAGGATGCAAAGATTCTTTTCCCTGTTTCCCTCAGCTCAGTGCAACTATTGCAGAAACCTCTTACAAAATAGATGGTAACTAACGGGGGCACCCACTTAAGATAGCTCAAATGCTCACCCCAGAGGAAATGCAGCAGCTGGCCTACAGGAATCCCAGCTCAGATATGATATGCACACTCTCCAGTGGTCTCTCACCTCCCTTTATAGACAAAATAATCCTGAGAGTCTGTAGGCAGCATTAGATTGACAGGAAATCAATAACAAAGTTCTGTCAAATCTTTGTACACATTGTTTTTTAAAAATCACTTGTGAAAAAAAAGGCCTCCTGCACAAATAGTGCCCTTCTGAATGTCAGGAGAGGCTTTCAAAGGATCCCCTTCAGTACTTGAAACAGGAATAGTGTAGGAGTTCATGAATCTAGTGAATCCAGAACACACCCAAAATCCCAAGGGCATAATGGAGTACAAAGGAGATTTTATCCAAGACGTACATCCACACAGCAAGTCCTGTTCTATGCTTAGACTTGTGCCAGTCCTACCTAGTCCAGAGCTGTTACATTCATTAAGTCAACCTGACTTATGGTTATGGTCACTGAAATTAATTTGCAACTGCTGACATTCAAAGTTATTGATCTAGTTTATATGCTGGCTGTGTTAGAGAAAAGGGATAAATGGTAAGGAAAATATAGCAAAACATCCATTGGGAAGACATGACGTCTTTGCCATGATTAAGTAAGCGGCAGCAGAAGAATGAAGCAGCAGAAAAAAGACAATCCTACAGAATTGTCTTTCAGCTATCTAGCTCCCTGGTTAATATTATAGCGGGTCACATCATGCACAGCAAATCATGTATCGCTCTTCAGGCACTATTGCAATATTGATATAAACAAAAACTCATCTATTTCAACACCAGAAGGAAACATGATCGTGTCATGTGACCTATGCATAACCCAAGCCATAATATTTAACCTGGTGATTCCTGCATGGAGCTTCTGCTTAAAAAAGAGCATGTCTTTTAGAACGAAACTCAGTCTTGATTGAAATACGCCAAATGATTTAAGAGTTTACTACATCCTTGGGAAGCTTTTTCAATGGTTAATTACCCTCACTGTTAAGTATGGGCCTTGTTTTCAATTTGCTGCCAGCTTTGGGTTTTGTTATGTCTTTGCATGATTAAAGGACTCTCTATGCTCAAAAATCTTCTCCCCATGTAGCTACTTTTAGATCATCGGTGGGATTCATGGTATCAACTGGGCTACTCCCATAACAAGCACTATACTCAGGGCTTGTCTAGACAAACAGTGGGTGGCAGACTGAGCTGTAAATCTACTGAATACTGGTTTGCTGTGCACTCACTATCTGTGTGGACGCCTCAACCTTGCACTGAAAATTCTGTAGTGCACCCTAACCTACTCTCATTTCAAAGCGAAGTAGATCAAAGCTCACTAAGAAACTTTCTTGTAGTCAAATTCCAAAGGGGTAGCCGTGTTACTCTGTTAGTCTTTAAAAGTGCCACAGGACTCTGTTGTCTAAGAAACTTTCTGTTCATGTTAGCATAGTCCAGACAGACAGTTTGCATGCAGCAGGGTAGTGTGCTGTGGATTTACACCCATGCTTGTAGTTCACTGACTCTTTATCTAGACAACTCTCCAGTGTTTGCAAGTTTGAGTCCTTAATTTGTATTAGTTATTAAACATCCAATGAGAAAACAGAAACAATGGAGCTTTTTGTATGTAACTAACCAGCACAGCTCAAACTGTCACTTTTTCAATCAAAAGTATGTTTTGAAGTGCATCTGCAGCAAATATTTGAATGAAAAGTTTGCTTTCTGGGAATATTCAAGCTCGTGAAGTTTGAACCGTTGAGTATTCATAGCTAGTGAATGTAAATGGGTCAAATTGAAGTTCTCTTTTGAATTAGAATGAATTATCCCCCTTTGCATTCCTCCTTATGGATCACCTCTACTGTGATATCTACAGGACACTGCCGAAGTAGGAAGTTGGCTGAGACATCTCTTAATGATCAGCTTGTTACATGTCTGAATTGTGTCCACAGCTAGCCCATTATTTAGACTATTGTTGTTATTAAAATCTAGAGAACAATTCAGCTGTTGGTGTGCTAAGATGATTACCTACCACGCTGACCAATATTGTCTCATTGCTCCTTGCTGTTCCCCCATCTGTCTGTCTCCACCTGTTTTCTCTTGTCTTCTATTTCACAAGCTCTTTGGGTCAGGGACCATCTTTTTGTTCTGGGTTTATACAATGCTTGGCACAATGGGGTCCTGGTCCATAACTGGGGACTCCTAGGTGCTATTGTGAAACAGATAATAAAAAATGAATATGATAATTTATATATTAATATTGCAGTAGCACCTAATGGCCCCATTGTGCTAGGTACCATGCAGATCAACAATCCCTGCCCCCAAAAGCTTACATGAGAAATTCACATTTCTTTCTCTCATTCACCTGTTACATCTTAGGTTTGGAGACTGTAAGTTCTTCAGGGCAGGAACTGTATCTTATTACATGTCCATACCGTACCTAGCACAAGCGGGTCCAGACCTGATTGAGGCTTTTAGGTGGTAGCATACTCCAAGTATTACTGCAAAACAATAATTGTGGGAATTAGTTTTCATTATTCACTCAGTTCTTGATAATAACCACTTTGCACTTAAATAAGACTTTCAAAGTGTAAGAAAGAGAGAGAGGAAAGAGAGGGGAGGGAGACAAACTGTCTGGTCCTATAGAAAGCAATTTTGTTTGAAGCTTTGATCTCTCTCCTTTCAAGTTCCTGCAGGGTGGCAGGCGGATACGCCATCAAGTAGCCGATGGATGGATTGTACGTGGGGGGTCTTTCACACTCTGGTACCCTGTGTTTCATTTATCTGTCACCTTTGTTTACTCTTATTTGTATATTTAACTAATTTGACTTGACACAATAAGGGCATGACCACAAAAAGCAAAAGACGTAGTTTAAATATTTTATATAATACTTAAAAAAGAGAGAGATTGAGAGAGAGAAGTAGCAAACCCTACGTCTTGCTCATTTTTATGAGGAAGAAAAGAGTTGGGGGGAAAGGGCATCATTATAGCTTGTCTATGCATGAATTCATAATAAAACTCCCCAAAGATTTGTGAAATATCAGTGTACTCACTAATGGGAATTGATTCGGAATTTTATTCATTTTTAACAAGCTTTAATGAAGTTTCCTTGTACGTCACTCCCAGTTGCTCATTAGTCCATTAAGTGCCATTTAATCTGGGAGATGCATGTAGAAGATAACAGCTTGCGATAGATTCTGTTCCACAACCCCTCCCTGGATCTCAGACGGGCTGAGAGGAAGTGACAGGTCCTGGTTCCACATGGCAGCTGTCCTCTGAAATGGCATGAAAGATAAATGGGATTGGTTGGGAGTCAACTGATTTCAGCTGATGCACTTGTAGCTGATTTGTTTGGAGGGGGATTAAGAATTTATAAGGGACATGTCCTGTGTTTACAAGCCTGTGGTCCTGATAAACTGTGTATCTCCTTCTCTAAATGGCTGCTAAGAATTTAGTTCAAAACCCAGAATCTGGATAAAAGGCTTTCATGTAATTCAGAGTGTTTTTGCTGTAAATGTCCTCGTTTTGCTATTCTGGATACATTGCAATTTGCTGTACTCTAATGGAGCACCAGATGTTGTTGCCTCATCAATGTTAAATGTGGCATGGTTCCACTCTCTCCAGCTTTATGTTTAGATCAAATCAATCACTTCTAGCATCCACTGCAAGAGGAAGATGAAGACTTCATGTGAGCTGGCAGATTCTGTCAATTCACCTATATCTCTACAGTTGTCCTTGCTCGAACTATACCCTGAGCAAATGTTGGCATGCTGCACTGCCAGGTTTCCTCCTTCACCCAACTCCATTAGGACCTTGGCTAGCCGGGACACCTTTCTTACACCTGGCAATGCCTCCTCTTAGGATCTGCGTGTCACTTTTTCAGGACAGCGTTAGAGACAATTTGCTATGACTTGCACATGCTCCTCCAGAATTGACTCTAGTTGAGACCAGTCTGTTAGTCAATAGGATGGTCATGTGCATGGTAAGTGATGCATGGACAACTGTGTGCAGGGTGAATATTTTAATGGGGAAAATCTCTCCCAACCTACTGTAGATGCTTTATCATTCAGAGAATCTGAGATAACCTCAGCCTAGGTTATCTAGGGCCCAAACCTGACCTTGGGGGTTGGATTAGATGACCTCCTGAGGTCCCCTACATCCCTAATCTTCTACGATTCTACGATTCAAAACACATGCAATGGTCACAGTGGCATCACCGTCCTCCATACCTTAAAAGAAGGGCTCTGTCGACCAGTGACAGGTGAGTATGTGGCTCCATGTTTCATACTTCCCAGGAAAGCTTATAGTTCCTAATCTGTGTTTCTGAGCCAGTCATTCCCACTGGGCCTTACTTGTTGTACAGGGCAGCAACAGGGGACTCTGACAGATTTATCATGCCTTTTTCCAAATCTTGGTCTAATCTTTCCAACCTTGAAACCATTTAGGGACAGGTTCTCACAACAAATTTGGTTCAATGATTTAACCAGGCTAAAAATCCATGGGGACATTTTCTCTGGTGTTCCCAGTAGTTTAGGACCATGTGTCCATTTCCAGTTAGAACCCATCCAGCATAGAGATACATGACAATGAAAACAAAATTGACCAGCTTTTCTCTACATCAGGTGCCTGCAAATTGCCAAGCAATAACCTGACTCTGATTGCGACTTGATTTCAGATTTGTACTGCAGGTGAGTTCAGAATCCAGCAGTACGTCTCTAAGTAGTAATTTTTATGCTCACTCTCTGTAACCACATGGTGCCAATTAAATACACTATTGTACATGCTTATTTGTACTCAGCCTTGGGCTTCTGCCCTTAGGAAAATTAGTCCAGCAAATCCCAGCACCCTTTGGTGACAGTTGCAGTCACTATGACATTTGTAGATATTTGACCAGACTTAAAGAAATAACTGCAAAGATTCATATACGTGGTGAGACAAAAACCACAATGCAACCTCAGGATGTTGCCTGGGGGTTATTGCTTTGAGGCTGTTTTCCGGCCAAGGGGCTCTCCAGACCTTCAAGGCTGAGCTCATTGATCTAAGGCTTTTAGCAAAGTTTAGCACATGAGAACTGGACTACTTCTGCCCTGGCGCTCTCTAGCCTTCTTGGAATTGCTGTAAATGCTGTTTGGATTATAGGCTGGGGAGGGAAGGGGAGAATATTGGTGTAGCTGCTGGGCCTCAGTTGTCTGGCATAGCTTGGGTCCTACCTGATGAATTGTGCCTTTGCATACACATGTAGTCACTATATTTGTGCAAAGCATGAAAATTTCGGTTCCCAGCGTTCATCGAGATCCTTTAAAGGGTTTGCTCTCACAGGTGCTTGGGGTTCAAACTCATCTAAAATATGTGAAACAGACAAATTTAATTTGATTTGAAGTCATAAACCATGAAAAATTGGAGTTTCACGTTTTTTATTTAAAACTACAAAACAAGCCCTTGCTTTACCTAAGCTTTAGTGTGTACCTAATGGTAATCTAATAGGGCAGGGGCTCGTAAATGCAAAGTCCCACTGACAACACTTTGATATTGTATGAGCTTTCGTGGGAGAAAATCCCACTTCGTCAGATGCTTTGACGAAGTGGGATTTTCTCCCACGAAAGTTCATGCGATAAATAAATCTGTTAGTCTTTAAAAGTGCCACAGGACTCTGTTGTTTTTCTACAATAGACTAACACGGCTAACCTGTTGGAATTCGATATTGTAGTGATGGATGCAATAGAAAATTTGTAGATCAGCAGACCTAAGTGTGCTACACAGATCAAACAGGAAGTCTGCACTAGCGCCCCATGAGAATTTTTAACATTTTGAAATTTTTTCCTAGCCTGAATTGGGAGGAAATGAGGGGGAAAAATTGTGAATCAAAAATCGCCCATAATTTTTTAAAAAATGAAAAATCCTTTCAAAACAAAAAATTATAACTTTCTCCTTGTAATATGTTGAAATGAGGCATTTTGACAATTTCCAAACTTTTTTTCCTCAACATTCTTTTCAAGTTAGAAAATTGGTCAAAATGAAGTTGTAATGAATTGCCTCTTTCTAGTTCAAAAAGAAGTTTGGTCTAAAGATTCTTAGAACACCACATTAACCACTTTTCCACTCCAGCATAGCTCAAAAGCACTTTGGAAATGTGTATTACTCCCCCCCTCAGGAGACATGTGCCAACTCAAAGGCCTACTCTTTATTCAGATAAGGAATCCCATTCTTGCAGACCAAGGGGCTCCACTATGGCTGATCACACCACAGTCCTTTGCTATGGCAGCTCACACTCTGTTAGGCAGGAGTGTTGCTGGCTTTGTGGCATGCATGGACGCTCAGTGCCACTAGGGAGCTGAAAATGGCGTCCTTACAGAGTGGAAGCATCAGTGGCAAAGATACTCTTACACACTCATTAAATTCAGGAGTTCATCACAGCCCCTGCCTCCTTGTCCACTTAACAGGACCAGGCTCCACAGACTACTTTCTGCTCGTTCAGAGTGCTGCAGTTATGCACTGGCTTGGTCTGGTTTGCTCCCCACAGTGGTGATTGTGAGCAGGGTCATAGGCAATAACTCTAGGGGTGGAAGAGTGCCCAAGCCATGTGTAGCCTCCCTTGATACTGAGGTTTTCTCTGATCGTGGAACTTGGACATGGAACTCTGACATCTGCCTGAGAGAGAGAGAGAAGGGATGGGCTAGAACATACCACTGGGAGGTCTAAATCGAGAAGGCACTGTCTGCAGTAGGGCTGGGGTAAATAACAAGGATGAGGAAGCTGAGCGAGTGAGAGGGAAGTGGGTGTTATTTCATCACAGGCTCTAGGGCTATGTCTACACTAGTAATTTAGGTCCATTTAAGAATGCTTAAGTCGACCTGAATTACTCCATGTCCACACCGGGCTTTCATTAAGTCGACTTAAGGGTGCCCTTAAGTCGACTTAATAACTATCGCCTGTTAGGTTGACTTAAGGTCTAAGTCAACCTTATTAAGTTGACCTAACACGGGTGTGGTCGCCCTAGGTCGACTTAATTCCTTGCCCTCGGGGACAAGGGAGCCCCAGGGGCTCCTGAGGAAGAGAGCAGCAGGTCTCCTCCCTGGGGCTGCCCTGTCCTGGGAGCTGCTGGTGGCTGCCTTCCCCGGCGCTCCCCAGACAGGAGAAGACAGCCACTGGCGCTCCGCAGACAGGGGAACCTCCGGGGATCCCCTGTCCATGGAGCACCGGAGAAGACAGCAGCTGGCGCGCCGCAGACGGGAACTTCTGGGGAGTGTCTATGGAGTGCTGGTGGCTGTCTTCTCTGGAGCTCCCTGGACAGGGGAACTTCTAAGGGGGAGCCCTAGCAGCTCCCTTCTTGCCTAGACCCGCGCGAGTCTGGGGAGAAGAAAGTGGGGCTTCCTTCTCTGGGACTCGCGCGGGTCCCGGCAAGAAGGGAGCCCCAGCCTGCGCTCCCTTCTTTGGGACTTGTGCGAGTCCTGGCAAGAAGGGAGCCTTGCTCTCTTCTCCCCAAGACCTGCGCGGGTCCCAGCGAGAAAGGAGCCACGGGTCCCTTCTGCCAGGAACCGCGGCTCCCTTCTCAGCAGGGAGCTGTGGCTCCCTTCTCAGCGGGGAGCCAAGGCTCTGTCTACACTTGAAAAGTTGTCGACTTGTTAAGTCGACTTAACAGAGTCGACTTAACTTTTTAAGTGTGGACATAACCTAGGATCTTGGCCGAATGAGAGCCTTTGGCTGTGACCTTCAAGTCTGAGAATTGACCTAAGGCCTGGAGGTGATGACCTGATGAACTATGTATTGTAACTGTTTCTGTCCTTTAATGCTATTCAAATGAGACATGTGACTGGTTGGTTTCTCCTTTCCCCAGACTGTTCAAGTGAAATCTATTGCTGCCCCAACTGGGTTGGGGGGAGGGAGAGCAGAGCTGGGGGGAAGTGTGGATTGCAGCCACAGTACCACACCATGCTCCAACAAGGTTTCATACCTTTCTAGCAAGCCTGCCTTAGATTTCACACCATTCCCGCAATACAGCCGTGCAAAATGCCTGCATCATTCACTTCCAAAGAATTAAAGGACGTGACCTGTGAAATGACACCTCTCCGCCCTCAGCAGGTGTCTGCTTTACACCCTGGTGACCTGCTGGAATGAAGAGAAATGAATATAATAGGAAATAAAGCTCTTCAGAAAGAGAACAATGATTCATTTTATTCTAAAAGCTTTTGCTCACACCCCTTTCTCCCTAGCCTGCTGGTGTGGAAGAGCTAGAGAGCCATGCTGGCACCAGTCCAGTAATTACAGTGATCAGGTGATTTGAAATGTTTTGCAAAGCCTATGTAGCTGTTATAGGTGTGCTTCATAACAGGGCAAGTTGGAAGGCCCCTTGCTTTTAACTGAGTGGCCATGCCATTCCATTATTGAAATTAGCAGTTACCTTAACGTTGCTGATGTCTGGCTCTGCAGGCTTCCAGTGCACTCTGGAGGAGTTTGGGGGTAGGATACCTGTCTGCCCAAGGGAAAAACAAACAACTCTCCAGGTGCCCGATTCTCTGCTATACGATGGCCTTTATGCTGTTCTGGTAGTACAAAGGTGGTGGAAATGGCGTCCCCTGCACAGGAGACATCTCTCACTGGGGTAGAGCTGGAGTTAGGCCTCGAGGCTAGCCCTGCTCATAGGTCCCAGTGCAGAGAGTGGTTTGGATGCACTGTACAGTCTACAGCTAATCTCTGCTTTCCAAGGTCACTGGCTCCAGGAGCTGAGCTGGTCTCTGGCTGCGCCAGAATATGGGGAACATGAAGGTGGCTTAAATCCATTCTAAATTTCTGAGGTCTGCTTCTCCCCTTTCTTCCACTGGTGTAGAGCTGGAACTCCACGGAAGTCAGTGGAGTTAGCCTAAGCGTAAAACAGCTGCAAGGGAGAGGAGGATCAAACGAGAATAATCTGGTTTAGGATCTGCTAATTCAGAGGGATCTGAGGTTTAGGGTGTGGGAAAGGAATCTAATGCAGGAGGTGGGAATTAGGAAGAGGACTGAATGGTAAGAGGGAAAGAGATCTAGCTGGGCAGAGACGGGGATGAAATGCGATATGTGAGGAGAGCAGCTGTAGATAGCTGGCCTGGCTTTGTCATATGCTGGTGTTATCCTTTTTTCTGGGTGTAAGTAGGAGAAGCTGATGTCTAAACATTATTGTTCTTTATCATGTGTGTTGTGGTAGCACCTACAGGCCACAACCATGTCAGGCTGGCTTCTTCTGGAATGATGCTGTATAAACAGGTAATAAATCTAACTCTGAGCCAGTGCTTTTCATCCACAGATCACTTTACAAAGGTGGGCAGTATAATTATTCCCATTTTGCAGATGGGTAAACTGAGGCATAGAGGGATGCTGAGACTTGCACAAGCTCACCCAGAAGGCCAGAGGCAGAGAACCCAGCCTTCTGGATGATGGCACTTCAGTCTTACCGTATCAATTTAGATCTACATATTGTTGATCTCCAGTATCCAGCTGGGCTGTGTTATTAATCCACAGCCTATAGTGACTGGATGGACACTTTCTGTAATATTATTAATATCAATATTAGTGTAATATAATGTAATATCATACAATGTTATATCTTGTATTGCATGATATTACATGTAATAGCATATGATGTAATATCAAAATATTGTGCAATATGAATGTAATATCAGATGCTTTGCCGCGCTGTGTGACAAAGGAAAGTCTGTGCTCCAAGGAGATCATGGGAAGAAAACGTGTGCCTCTGATGACTCATGTGTGAGTGGAGTGGTAGACATGAGTGTTTTTATCTCCTTATTGATAGAGCCACTCAAAAAAAAAAGTTATTTCAGGGGAAAAGCATTAAAAAAGAGTCACTTTTGACTCTTAAGTAATGGAAATGGAGCCTGAATCCTGCTCATCATTTTAAACTGCTGACTCATTTACCACTTGAAATGATGTGAGGGCTGTTAAAGGTTTCACAGAAGATTTCATTAAATATGTGTTGAGCTGGCGTAAGATGGAAATTGTTATAAAACCTGGCACTGGTTCAAATAGCCAAATGTTTTGGTTTATTACTGAGATATTTTACTCCTGCCTGTGATCAGGCCCCATTAGCCCATTGAAACTGGCAAGGCCAAAATAGTCTGTATTGTGGGCTGTAATTGATGTTGCTATATGTGTGTCTGCCTCGAGAGCTCAGTAGTGCTCTGTTGGCCTGCTGTCCCGAGTGACGTTGGGCTCAGCAGGTTTGATATATTCAGCCTGAAACCTGGGAGCTGTCCCTGCCAGCAGGTAGAGGATCTTGGGGGGCAAATACCGCAACAGTGGGGTAGAAATCAATCTTTATTGAAAAAAATGTAAAACAGTAAAATTTAACAATGGGGTGTATGGGGTTTGTCACAGTAGGCAATAATGGGGTGTATGGGGTTTGTCACAGTAGGCAGTTGGGGAGGGGGTTTCTCTTGTTAAGCAGTGTGAAAATGAAGAGGTGTCACAGCGAGTCACAATTGGTGGCTAGCGATTCTACAAAAAAAAAGCAATATGTCACAGTGGTATAGGTGTAGAAGTACAGTAAAGACAGTGGTAACCAATGGGGTTTTACGAATATGAATGAGATACTAATGGCAGTAAAATTAATTGCACAATAAGGGTGATTAGTGAATTTACACAAGTGTAATAGTACAGATGAGAATTGATGACTTGGTTTGTAGGACTGCAGTGGCAGGCAGTCTGTAAAAGTGTACCTAGAGGCTGGGTTAAGGAACAGAGGTGGGGGTGGGGTGAGTAATCAGTGGCAGAGGAGGAGGGAAGGGTACAGCTGCAAGGGATGCAGCAAGAGGCACTGAAGCCCTGCAGGGCGAGGCTCAGAGCAGTCTTCAGGAGCCTTCAGGCTAAACGCAGAGGAATCAAAGAAGAAAGGCAGCAGGGGGCTTTGGAAGTTCGGGGAGAGGTGGAAACAGCAGCAGAGGACTTGGGGTGTTCAGGGAGAGATGAGGACACAGAGGCACTTATTTAAGAACTTAACAGCAACTATACAACTTATGCTAATAATGAACAACAGAAAGAAGGAAAAACAAAAAAGGAGAGGAGCAATACAGCAAAACAATTATCTTTAATCTAGCTTAACTATGGCCACACAATATAACAGGTAATGACAAACAAGTATCCCACTTAACTACCACTAAACACAGACACAAAATTCAATTCTAACAGGACTACAGCTTATACAAGCTAATAAAATACAACTTAACAAAACTGAGCCTAAACAAACTAATGAAACTAAACCTAATGGCACGCCTTATACTACACTGGTCCTATTGACCAGGGGGAGCAGTCCCAGAGGCAGAGTGGTGTGAGCCCAGGATACAGCTCCTGAGGCAGTCAGGGGATGGTGGCTGGCGGCACAGGCTTTTCTTTAAGCAGCAAGGGAACTGCGGAGTTAGAAACAGTTTCAGGCACAGACCAAGGAATTAACTTGAGTCTGTCTGCTGGGGAAGCAAGGCCAGCAGCTAGGACAGGGAGAGTTTGCAAGAGGGGAGCCTTACCAATTCCCAGGACAGCAGCAGGAATAGAGGCAGGAACAGCAGCAGAATCAGAGGACGTAGAGGAGGCTCGGTTCGTTTTCAATCGTCAGGAGATCTCACAGGAAAATTCGGTGTTCGTGGGAGGGGAGTTTAAAAATGGGGGTACACTCAAAAATTAAACGAGAGCAGAGAAAGGGCCCCCAAAGACCCCTAGCTGATCAGACCAGGTGGCAAAGCAGGAACCTTTCTGATGTCTGACTCAAAAATGTCTGGTTTTAAAGGCAAACTCAGGCAGCTTCCCGCCAGTAACTCTGATTGGCTCCCTCTGCTACAGGGGAGGAGAGAGGGTAGGGAAAACTGAAGGTAAGCACAGAACAAGTCTGGGCAAAGATCTGAGCCACAGGTATGACTCATGCCCTTAAGCTTAACCGGCCATTTAAGTCTTGCACTCCTGGGCATTGTTGACCCTACACCGACCCAGGGTCTAAGCCAAGGAGCTAAAGGCCGCCTCCCTGGGCTGGGCAATGGCCCTTAGCAGCCCGGAAGGGGTGGCCACACAAAACAACAAAAAAAAGGGAAAAAAATGCAGCAGGGGGACAGCTGCAACAGACAGGAGCGCTTTTACTTGCATTATAACCCAGTGTGGAGGCTTATGCCTAGAATAATGCACGGGCCAGGAGTGATTGCAGGCCTGTGATTCCATTGATGAAGCTAAGATGAATACGCTTCCACTGAAATGGGGAGGGGGAGTCCACGTGGCCGGTGGGAGGAGCAGCGGGGGAAAGAATACAAGCCCTAAACCAAAGGTGAAAACGTGATTCCAAAGCAGTGCCAGAGCAGAGGTTGGTGGGAATGAGTGGGATTACTGGGAGAGATGAGGTCTCCGAGACCAACAGTGGCCTTCTAGATGAGGGGAGTAATTATTTTAGTGTAAACAGGAGGTGGGGAGATTGAATGAGAAGTCGTCTCTCATTCATGCTGCAAGCCAGCCCATTGCACCTGGTGCACACTGCTAGCTAATTCAGTCCATCTCAGACTTGCTGTGAGCCCGTACATCGCATGGCCTACATGCTGCAAAGTGAGCCATTGCCTCCTGTGCATGCTGCAAACTGAACTGCTGCTTCTCTTGCACCTTGTGTGCAGTCGGGGGCTAAGCAGGGCGTGTGGTGTTTACTCATGTACCCATCTAGTTATCAGCTAATTACAGCCTGCAGATTAATAAACTACCCTGATACTATGGATCCGTGGTACGTAGATTCACCTTGATCACTGCATCATTCAGAATTCTGGAGGTCTAACTGGGCATTCCTTCTCTTCCTCACTTGGGATTCATGGCCAGAACTACAGGGAATTCCCCATAAGCCTGCAATGGGGCAAAGACCATTTCCTGCTGCCTTCATCCTATTAACTGTAGAGATTGGCCACTACAGGAACAGGAGCCCCAGGCCCATTCATAAATCATTGGCTGCCCTCCAGCAGAGCTCAAAGGCTGAGTTACAGCCTCTCTTCACATGTCTGCCCTCTGTTTTGGTCTCGTACAACAGGCAATCTTCTCTCAAGGACAACTGCATTGTTCATAAACTATGCATAGGTCATGATAGCACTTAATGGAGAAATAACCATTTGTTAACAGAACATTAAATGTTTAATAGTCCATTAGTGTAAATTCTGTGTGGGGATTTTATTTTTTTTCTGGGAATATTTTCCTATGTGTCATCCTGCTACTCAGATAAAAACGTAGTATCTGCATTCACAATTACTCATGATCTTTTGACCTCACTAAAGAACCAGTTAGGATCCCTTTTAAGCTAATGCAATTTACTTCTAAAGTGTCCTGGCTAATTAAATAGGGGCTGGTCCTCCTGCTCCAGTCTGAGAGAACTCCGTTTCCATTGGACCTGATTTTCAGAGGTGAACATGCAGCTCACACTGACTTCACGTGGAGTCTGAGAGTTCTTTGCACTGTTGAATATCAGGCTTGTTCACTTTAATGTACACTGAGAATATTCAGTGCCTCTCAGAAGGTGCTGGTCTGAGGCTCTGCGTAATTATAGGTAAAATTAATATGTACCTTCTTACAGGCCAGAGGAATAAATGTTTAGATCAGTTATAGTTTGAATGGCTGTTATACTCCTATTATGGACAAAAACACATTGTTTGCGTAACCTTCTTTTGGCTGAAGTACTAGGTATGTATTGGGGAGACTAAGGTTCAAGTCCCAACCATACCACAGATTTCTGTGTGATCTTAAGGGCTGATCTAGGTACACTGTTTTATACCTCCTTGAATCCATGTTCCAGAAGTGCCTTCAGCAGAAAACCTTAAAACTGAGGGTCTATATGGACATCACTGCATATACTCTGATAGTCGCTGTCCAAAGAGCAGCCAAACTGCCTTTTCCTTCCCCTGTCTGGCACCCTCTCTTTCCCTGCTGCTTTACTGTCTGCTGAGCTGCACTTGGCTGCTCTAAGGAGAGAGTAATAACGTGTTTCAGGAGGAAAAGTTATAATTTACATTAATAAAGATTTCAATTTGGTTTGCGTCACAGCCCCAAAGTGCATCCTGCTGCCACTTCCTGGCTGAATAGGCATTACGCCCTAGCAGCTGATTTGCAGAGCACTAGCTAAATGAACGGCTGGGAGGGAATGTCATCATATGTTTATGATCTGCATGGGTCATTTCTCAGTGGATTTGCCATCTCAGTGGGTAACTTGTGGGTATCAGTGTGTTTCGACACCTCCATGAGCCAAAGCACCAGGACAGAAAGGGGATAAAATTTCTTCCTCCCAAACTATTTCTGCCCAGCCTGAAAGAAATCTAACATGTCAACCATTTGTGATTGTTAACTAGGCTGGCGTAATGACTGCAGCATTCCCAGAAGCACGGGGCCTGACCGCCCGTGGTGTAAATTAACACTGACAGCATTGGAGCTCTGCTGATTTTCATCAGCAGTGGGTCTGGCTCTTTGCCTTCAATGGTAACGTTGATTTTCACCACTTGGGGATTTGGCCCGTTGTTGTAACTTCATTTGTTATCAATTCAATCAGTTCTTTCACTCGGAGAGGAAAAAACATGAGACGCCACAATCATATCATGCAGGTAAAGCAAGCAGTGCAGGAACAGTGTGTAAATGAACTGGTTTGTCAAGCTCGGGACAATGTTACCATTCCCTCAGGCTAAGCGCAGATGCACTTCCATTATAACATGATCACTACAATTAAAACAACTGTACCAGCGTTTATCTTATTGATGGAATGAAACATGCTCTGTTGCACTGTGTGCCAGACTGTGAGTGCATTATTTATGTGCCTTAATAGATTACACAACTATTTTCGACTTGCTTTGTAAATTCTTCTGTATATGCAGGAAGCGGCCCATCTGCGGGAGAAGAGAATTCTCTGTCTAGGCATTTCTGCCTTGCTTGTCAACATATATTTAGGTACCTGTAACACATTATCTAACTGTCTATCTCTCTCTCTATGTGGTTTCACAGTTTCATAGAGTTTAAGGCTATGATCATCTATCTAACCTCCTGTATAGTGCAGACCATTCATTTTCACCCAGTTACCCCTGTGTGGAGCCCAGTAACTTAAATTAAACTCAAGCATTTCAGGATTCAGAAGACTGAACTGTTGTGTGCCAGTGTTGTAGGTAGGGAATTGATTAGCTGAGATAGACCCAGATGATTCCAGCAGGTAAACCATGCCCTATGTTGTAGAGGAAGACAAAATATCCTTCCCTTACTCCCTGCCAATCTGACACATGGGAAAATTCTTTCCCAACTCAGGTTTGACCCTGAGAATGTGAGCAAGACGGCAGCCAAGCATCCATGAGAAAAGATTCTCTGTACCACATCAAAGGATATTTTCCAGAAAGGTCTAATTTTGTTTTAGACTCCAAGAGATGGAGAGTCCAACTTTGCAACCATCATCCCTCGTAAATTTTTTCAATATTTAATTACCCTCATTGCTAGGAAACTGAGTCTTATTTCAAGGTTGAGTTTGTCTAATTTCAACTTCCAGCCATTGGAACTTATTCTGCCTTTGCCAGCATGGTTTAAAAGGCCTCACTATGGCTATGTCTACACTGAGAAAGCAGCTTAAGTCGACTTAAGGAAACTCCAGTGTGGACACAGAGTAAATTAAGTCGACCTAAGCCTGCTTAAGTCGACTTAATTTACTAGTGTAGATGCACCCTAGGAGATCTCTTTTCCATGTATAAATACTTAGATCCAGTGATCAAGTTCTCTCTCCATCTTCCCTTTGGTAAGATGAATAAATTGAGCTCCTTAAGCCTCGCACTGCAAGACATGTCCTCCAGTCCCCGAATCTTTTTTATGGCCCCTCCTTTGAACTCTCTCAAGTATTTCCACATTCTTCTTGAAATGTGGACATTAGAGCTGGTAGACACACCGTGTTCAGGTTAGAGCTCATCAGAAATTTTCCAACAAAATGGTATTTTTGACCAATGCAAAGCTCCCCAAACTGAAACATTTCCTGTAAATAGGTTGTTTTTGAGGAAACCTACATTAGGAAAGTGTCCTGCATCCAGTGTGGCTTTCTAGTAGAGGAAGAAACCAGTCCAGTGATTTGGGCCCTCACCTGGGATGTAGATGGTGCAGATTCCAGTGCCTGAGTTCCCTTCTCAGTTTAACAAGGTTGGGTCTAAAAGCCAGGAATGGGTTTGTGTGCTATAGCAGCCAGGATCTTTGGAAGAAAGGTACTTGAGGGAAGAAAATTCAGTGAATAGTGGAGCAGAAAATGGGGTTTTCAAAAGAGGTAGGCTGCCAACTTTCAATAGGATTTGGGTACTGAACATCCTTAGGCTCCTGTGAAAAAAGAAAGACCAAGACTAGAAAAGGAGAGATTCTCTGTCTGGAGAAATGCAGCTGTTATTGTGATATGTTAACTGCACATGGAGACTGGGTTCAAACTGCTGAGCCTGTCTGATGTCTAAATACAGTGGCGATCTCTGATCTAATTCATTCTGATATGCCCTGTCTAACGGGGAAGGCATTTGAGAGGATTTGCCTGTTTAAGGCGTTAATAGAGTCAAATAGTGTCCTGAGATCTGTAATGTCAATGGACAGTAGACAGGACATGCCACATATACAGCAAAGAGTGTAGCAATCAATTTACCTCAGGAGCAGAAAGAGGTGAACTGTCACAATGAGTCTTTTCTAGGTGTAACTTACTGACAGAGCTGGATGAAAACTGGGGGGTTGGGAAGGAAGCCTGGAAAACTGTCTCCAGTTTTCAGTGACATTTTGAACATTCCAGTCCACCTCTAGACACTACGAGACTGAGAGAGGCCACTGGTTCCCTGCACACTGTATCTTGTATCTTGTATAGTTTGCCTGTGGAGACAGCAGCCATTTTGTGAGAAGAATTTTACACACACACACACTCTCGCTCTCTGGCCTTTTCTGGAAACCTGCCATTAGTTCTTTCTTGTGGCTGTATTTACCCTAATCATAAAAAAAAAAAAAGTGCTTCTGCCTGAAAGTTTCCAGTACCTGGGAAAACAGAATCCATTTCCTTATGGTGCTGGCAATGTCCTCAGGCACAGTAACAAATGCAAACAGAGAACATAACTAATAAATATGCACACATACTTATATATCCTTCCCCTCAGTAAAAGACTATAAGTATATAAATCAGTTTTCCAGGTCCAGGATGGAATTTCCAGTGACATCCCAGCAGAGCTACTAATCTGATGGATAACACACTCACCTGGGAAACCTAGTTTAACTCCCCCACCACCACCACCACCACCTTTCCACCCATGAGCAAAGCACAAGCAGGGATTTGAAGCTTGGTCTCCGACAATTCAGGTGCTCAATTAGCAGTCTCGCTTCTGAGACATTCCATGGAAAAATCTCAGCTGTCTTAGGGCCATTCTCACTGTAGACCAGGAACTGTTTGTGAATGGGAGCAAAACAGGAAAATCATTCCCTCTTCAGCTCTGTGTGGGAGAGATTGAATGGTGTACTATTGGCCTCATGCAGAGTCTCTGCAGAAGGGACCATTTCACTTTAGGGTTGAGTTTTCACCTGTGTTGTATCAAGTACTGACCACTGCCTGAGCTGCAAATGCTGAAGCTCTCACTATGGTCTGATCCAAGCTGACTTCCATGGGAGTTGGCTGGACCAAAGGGCTTTCAGGGTTTCACTTGAGAGGAAAGAGACCAGATTTCATAGCCTCAGTATTGAAAAGCCTGGCTCTGGTCGCCTACTGCTGTCAACCCGCACAGCTCCTCCAAAGCCAACACAGCTATCCTGAGTTACACCAGCTGAGAATCGGTTCCTCTTCTCCCTGCTGGTGATGACCTACACTGTAGAAAACCTGTTACTTACTGACAGCATTCACAGCGGGGCAAGAAGCTCTTCTTCCAAAACCGGGAGTGATCAGGAATTCTTCAGCTGCTGTGCCTAGATGGCAGGCAGTTGTTTTTAGAAAAGAACCAAATATCTTCCTTCACCTTTCCTGAACTGAATTTCTTTATAGTCTGAAAAGACAAGTGGGTCCAGTTGAGTTTTCATTTATTGAAACTTTTTGATTCTTTCAGGATCCCTACCCAGAGCATTAAGTGCATCTACTCATATTCCCCTTGTCCAGTTAATGCTACAAAACAATCTGAAGAAGCCTCCAGGCTCTATTCTAGAAAAGCTTTGAGTTGTAATAAACTCCCTCCCTCACTCCTCTGACTGGAGCAAATGCAAGAATTTATAAGCCACACATTAAAAGATCCTACAAAATGCTGTGGCTGCACTGAAATGGAGAATGTGGGTTCTGTGGGTGCAAGGGTTTTTTAGCTTAAGCCATGAAAGGTCAGCATTGTTGGGAGGCACTAAGAAATAGGTGAGGTACAGCAGCAGAATATCAGCTGCTTCTGTTGCTTTCCTGGTCCAACAGAGAGGAGGCACAAAGGGCAGAATTCTTAGTAAGGCAAGGTTTGCCTCCATCATCGTCATTATCTTCATCATGAAACAGCCTGAAAATATTGCCCTTAGCAAAAGAGCATCCAGTGTTCTCAACTTTTTTGTTCCCTCTAGAGTACATTTCTTGTTGCAGGGCGGTGTTGAATACTGGGATGTTGGGTGGGGCCCCCAAAACAACAGAAGTCTTTCCTTCACCCCATCAAGTGCACCCAGACTTCTACGGATTATGGGGGCAAAGAAATGGTGGGTGCTGGATTGGTGGCCTCTTAGTTTAAGCAGCAGAGGTGCAATACAAACAGGATCAGAAGCTTCCATGTATCTCAAAATTGACCCAAAGGAAACATCTTTTGGGCAAAAGGGTAGCCCAGGCTGCCTGCCTTGGACACACCATCATTTCCCTTGCTGAAACTGCTAAGCCAGGGGCTGAATGGTTTTGACTTTTTATGACATGGACAGATGTCTGTTTGGGGCCACCTAGCAAGTCATTTCACATACATGGCCGACCAGCTGTCTGAGGACATGTCATCTCTGCAAAACTAAAGTTGTACTCTCAAAGCAGGATATAATATCAGTGAATACACGGCAACGTGGCTTTCAACTCAGGTTAGCAGCTCACATTCAACACTAGATGTCTACATAAGCTTTAATTCGAGCTCCTTTCCTAGTTGCCCTGTTTTCACTGCTATTTTAACCTGGTAACCCCCTATTTTTTTTCCAGTATAAACATCATAAACATGCTTCTAGAGTAATGGCTTTCAGTCCCTACCAGCCTGGGCCAAGTCAGGGTCTTCTGGAGGACAAAGGCACAAACTTTCATAACCAGCCAGTTGACCTACTAATCGGTGCTCACTGCGCTACCATCATTTTGAAAGGCATCATGTTCTGTGACTTCCCTGCACCATCATGCCTTTCAAGTGGAAAATGGAAATTCTTTCCCCCCCTCCCCCCACCCTAATGTCCCCTTGTGCCTTCAGGGCTGCGGGATGTATTTTTGGGGGCATCCTCTAATTTGGTCCTTCATAGTATCATGCCCACCCCTCTGTCCCTCTACGGCTACATCGAGGGCCTTTCTCACCACCAGCATCCTTGGTAACAAATGCCATGAGTTTTCCGAGACTGATGAAGTTTGCTCTGAGTCTGCTGAAGGCTTTCTTGGTTCTGTAATGGTGCTAGCAGTATCAAAATGCAGCATCTGGGATGGCAGAGCACTTTATGCCTATGTCAGAAGGGCAGCGTGGAGACTGACAAGCAAATCACAGCAGCATCTGTGGGGTGGTGGCTCTCTATTTCAGTGGCCATTTATTTTAAGGAAATATAGGGCAAACATGACCAGGAAATGAGCCAATCTCCATGGCTGGCATTGGCTTTAGATCAGCTTCTTAGTGGATACGAGCAGAGATGACCGGAGGCTGACAATTCCATTTTGCAACAGTTCTAAGGCTTTGAAATTTGTTTCCTTCTGTGCTGAAAGAAAAAGGAAATTTTTGAAACCTTTTCATGAATATGGAATTGGGTCAAAGTCTCTGTGTATCTGCCCTATGGCTGAGAGATCCAGATTCAAATCCCTGCTCTGCCTCATTCAGGGGAGAGGTTTTGGTTAACCACAGATCACTCTGAAGCAAGGAGAGAACAGACTTTATCCTGGGACTTTGACCTAGAAAGCCAGTTGCCTTATCACCAGATTAGAGAGCATGAACACATTAGAAGTTCAGTTTCTCATTCTCTTTCTAAAGCAATACATCTCCCTAAAGCAGGTTGGCTTCAGGGAAATAAAATGTTGCTGAAAATATTTGAACAAGCTCTGTATATGGGGTCTCAGCGGGCAACATCTTTTAAAACACAAGGCAGGTATGTTACTCTGACCCCTACATGGCTGCAAAAAGTTTTCTAACACTTTGCTTTTGCTGTATCTTTCCAAACCATGGCACTCTACAGAGTTTATGCTTGTGTTTCATCTCATGACAGCGATCTCTTTATCACAAAAGCCATTAGGCCTCTTTAATAGCATTTCAAGGGTGGACAGCACTGTGGTACCAGACATCTCCTGGAAGCTAACAAATTGTGGCACTAAAAAGCACTTGTTTTAATATCTTCCTGTTTCATCTGATTAATGCCCGAATAGTGGCAGGCTGTTCTGCTTTATGATTTGGCAACGGCTCTTTAAAGACACAACCTTCTGATGAGACGGAGTTGGTATCTTATGCAAAGGCTGCCACTAAGATTGAGAGGTCCATCCTCTACTGACATAATGCATGGAGGGGCTAGGTATGCTGCCAGTATTGTGGGGAAGCTTGGAGAAATCCCAAAGAGTCTCATGAGATCTGAGCTGCATGGAGTTCCCAGAGACACTAACTAAGATCAGGGCCCTGTACAAACACAAAGAAAGAGACAGCCCTCAAAACAGCTTACATTCTAAATAGACAAGACATACAGGTTGGAAGTGAAGTTGTGAAACAGCCTTCCAGTAAGAGTAAGGAGGCCAAAAATCCAACTAGTTAGAAGATGGCATTTGATATGTTTATATATGGCATCATATGACAGGGTTGCTTGCAATATCAGAGGTCTGGACTTGACGACTAAAGAGCTCCCTTCTGATCTAGTGTTCCTGTGCTATTATCACCATTTTACAGAGGGGTAACTGAGGCACAGAGAGATACATTTGTTAACCCAAAGGTTGCAGAGGAAGGGTTTGATAGAGCTAGGCATTGAGTCTGGAGCTGGAAGTGTAGTGCCCAGATTGAGAAGACATATCCATGCTAGCTCTGATCATAGTAACATGCTAAAAAGAAAAGGCTAACTGTGGCAGTGGAGGTAGCAGAAGGGGCTAGTCACCTGAGTATGTACCTATGTTCTCAGATGGCATTGTATGGGGGAAGCTTCTATCTATAAAATGTGCTACCTTGAACAGAGCTAGCACAGGTATGTCTGTACTTTCTGGGTCCAGTGTAGACAACCCCATAGGTCAGATGCCTGAGCCACAAAACCAGTCTTCTCAGAAAGTTGGGTTTTGATTTTGGATGAGTCCTGAACCTTAAACTTCCCAGGTGAGTTTGGACTTCCTTGAGATAACCCAACCTAGCTGAGCTGGAATTGGAGGTTGTGAGTTTGGATCATCTGGAACCATGATGGCTACCTCCAAAAGGTTTGGTGAGGATTGCCCGGATGATGTTTGCACGACGCTTGGCAAATGTTCTGGAAAGCTCAGTATTTTATATTGTGCTGTAGTTTCGCTTTAAGGGCCATTCTCTTCCACTTGACTCTCATTGACTAAAGAGAATGGACCAAGCCACCCATCCCTTCTTGTTACATCTTTGCGTTTATTTATAGGCACGTCTCATGTTTCCCCTCAGCCAGCTTCTCCTTCAGGCTGTCCCTGTTTGTTTCCCTTAACCTCTCCTCACATGGGTCATAGTTTCCAAAGCTTCTGTCATATGTAGAGCCCTTCTCTGGATTCCTTCCAGTTTCTCAATAGACATTTAAAAATAAAAAGTGGCAAATAAACTGGGCTTCTTCAATGTGTTTTTTTTTAAACAAACAAAGGAAAGAAACCTCTAATAAGCTAGAGGCAGATTATGCCCTTTTTAGATCATTCCAGTCACTACAGGGCAGAGAACTCAGCATCTCACTTAATGCTTTTGGAACACTTGAATATTCAGAAGGATTAAAAAAGGAGGTTTCAAGTTAACAGGGATTTCCTTTCAAATTACAAACCGATGTGCACTAAGGATCATGATTTTTTGTGTGTGTGTGTGGTTGCTGGAGGCCAGGAAGTATGTAAAGTGTTACAGCTCTGGTCTTCAGGATACAGACACCATGATCAGATGTAGCCTGCATACCAGTGGGTCGGATATGGAACAGACCTGTGGTTCATCGCATGTTCACTAGATCTGGCTTGCTGTGCAGTCCTTGTGTTCCTCTCGTTCTCCAAATAGTCAGGTTGTCATTGCAAAGAGTCCAGGGGGCTGTAAAAGTAACACAAAAGACAACTGAACACACATGTTTTTGTTATATTACTGTGTCATGTAAGCAAGGGCTGTAGTTGTAATAGATTTGTTATGTAATTGCCAGGGTCCTGGAAGGTGCTTTCCTCTCTGTGATCCCAATATTCCCAGCCCCAAGTGTTTAAAAAAACATTTGTCAGGCCTCAAAGTCATGAGGTAAAACACAATAATCAATTCGGGGCTCCTTTTCTTTGCCTTTTGTGCTCTGAGCCTTCCAGGGTTACTCTAGACACATTTTCTAGACTTTCTTGGCATCCAAGAGGGTTAGAAATGTACTTGTTAAAATGAAAGCTGAGATTCTCACCTAATCACATGCTTCCAGGAGCTGGGCCTTTATGAAACACGCTAAATATTGGGAGCCTTGTGAAAAAAATCACAGGAGTTGGCCATGCAGTGAGTGCATAGAGTGCCAGGAGGATGAGAGCAGATCTGCCATTGCCTGTGACCCCAACCATCCAGGACTCCCTGATCATGAAGATCGAATGCCCACAACATTTTAGTGATATAATTTCCTCCAGAACATATTAGCTAGACAGGACTAGCCTAACTCTGCCTGCTGCTGCTCATGATGAAGGAAAGATGAGTCTGTGGTTGACGAAAAAGACACTGCCTGTAATTCTGCTGGGAGGGGGCTGACCCAAAGACAGCTGAAGTCAGTGTGAGTTTTTCCACTGACTAATGGGGTTTAGATCTGGCTCTGAATCTGGAAACAGGCCAAGTTTAACAGTCAGTGGTGGGTTTTTGTTTTCCTTCACTGGCATATGGGTTTCCCCTTCTCCTGTTGTCCTAAAGTGCTATCAAAATGTGATACGTAGGCTCAGGGCATGTGACCAAGGCTTTGCTGAGTGGAGGGCCCTAGACACTAAACCAGGCTGCTGCTTATTCCCAGCTAAGGTCTCTGAGGCATGGATCCTATATTTGTTCTGTGTTTGTACAAAACCTAGCACAAAAGGGGTGTCTACCCATGATTAGGACTCCTGGGTGCTATAGAAATGCAAATAATAATAATAATTAATAATAAATTAATAAAGCAGTCACTACTTTGACATGAGTGACAGAGCCCTGAGCATTTTGTGCTGGGTTCAATTCCCACTTACAATGAGGAGCGTACATGTGTGTCTATGGGTTGTTACACAAAAAGATGTTGCATTATGCTAAATAGTTGCCTGATTCCACCCCAGAAGTGGCTGCATTTGAGACACTGGTAAAGAGATTCCTGTAGACCTGCAGACTGTAAGTGGCTTTGTGATGAAAGGTGCTAGGTGAAAAGTTATCTATATTAAATGTATTAGAATTAACATGTGAAAGTTCTGATTTTTGGTATATTTTAGAGAAAATTGTGCACAAAGGTGAACGTACGTTTTTAAAGCCCACTTAGTGTTGACAGGAGGTGTCTGATTGCTATTTGTAGAGAGCAGAGGACCTACAGAAGAGGAAGCACACATGCAACTGCTCCAGGGTTGGGGACTCTAGGACTTCTAGGACCAGGGCTCTAACTCGGGCTTGGCTTCCCACAGCAGTGAGCCTGCAAGGTCTGAGAACCTTGGCTCTGTCCAGTGATTTGCCCTAAAACGTGCAGGAAGCCTGTAGCAGGGTTGGGAATTGATATTCTCTGAGTACCTGCACCACAAGACCATCCTGCTTTCATTGGTATCATTACAAAGGAAGCCTCTGACACCTACCACCATGTTCCATGAGCTGCAGAATTTTATTGCTGATTGCCATCTGGCAGTGAATGCTTGCCCTAATCTGGGAATACTTCCCTGTTGCCCCACAGCTGCTTCATCTTCCCTCCATCTAAACAACATGTCACGTCTCCACGTCCCTGTGTAGAATCTGGGGAAGCAGGCCAGGCTGGATGACGCTTGGATACTTCTGAGGTTCTGAAAAGAAAGATTCTTTGGCAAGTATAGCCAAGTAGCAAAACAACGGCTGTCCATCTACTCCTTTGCTCAGGCTTGAATTTTTAATTGTATCTTCAGGACACAGATTCCGCTACAAGCCCTACTAGAAGTGAATCATTTAAATAAGAAGTTGATTTCTTTACAGCTTTTCTCCCCAGTCTGATGGCACATAGGATTTTTATTTTTTTCTACATATGGACCACAATAGAAAGAAAGAAAGAAAGAAAGAAAGAAAGAAAGAAAGAAAGAAAGA
>ML685942.1:1208438-1246893 GCA_007922175.1 Pelusios castaneus | reverse complement strand
AGAAAGAAAGAAAGAAAGAAAGAAAGAAAGAAAGAAAGAAAGAAAGAAAGAAAGAAAGGGGCCACCAAGACATTGAGTCACAGGCATGGAATAACATTGAAAAGCACAGCTGCTTGCTTTTAAAAGGAAACTATAGGAACAAATGCAAGTAAATAAATGTTGGAGGTTTGGATTTCCTGACATTGTTGAGTGGTGGCTACAGATGGAGATGCTCCTCACAGGGGTTCAGAAGAACCAGAGAAATCAGTCTAATTTATTCCAAGATACGAAATTGACAAAATATGTGTGAACAAAGGGGAGTAATTCATCTAGCGTAGTCTGTTCTGCGAAATCCATCTGAGTGGTGGGTGACACAATAGGGATTTAATTCAGTGTTGCCAGACTTGGAAAGACCATGGTGTGATCTAGTGGGTAGAGCATGGGTACAGCAGTCGGGACTCCTGGTTCCTTTTTCTAACTCAAGCGCTTTATGATCTTTGGGCAGATCGCTCTTCTTCCATAATATGGGGATATCCTTTCTGCCATGCAGGTTGCTGCGAGTAGGGTTGGCTGGCAAACAATTCTGTTTCAGGAAAAATGTTGGCATTTCAGAATTTGTTTTCATTGCAAAGTGAAATGAGACCTTCTAATATTTGTGAGAAAACCAGAGAGACAGCTGCCATCACACCAACAGCCTTGAGGTTAGGGCACTAACCCGGAAGGTGGAGCGGATAGAAAGTGCTTCACTTGTTGGTAGCTCCATGCAGCATCCACCATCCCACCACTTGTAGCACATGACAGTGGTGAGTTCTGAGTATGAGAAGCAGTTGTTTCATACAGAAACACAATGTCAAAGGGACAGATCTAGCTCAAATAATCGAGTTCCACCTATGAATACTTGGGGGTGTCTTCCACCCAGATTCCTGACCCACAAAAAAGCCAACATCCAATCCATTCTCTGCAAGTGTCTTCTGTAGCAACCTGCTCATTACACTCAGGGGTTAAAGTAAGGGGGAACGCACCAGAATGCAGTTCCAGGGCCCACAAATTTGAGGAGCCAGAGTTTCGGGGTCCCTAAAAATAGAAAAATCCAGCAGAACACATGTTCCGCCCTGCTCTGGCTGCTGGCAGGTCCGACACCCCACCGTTGTTAATCACAATACTTATTGTGTTAAGCAGTGTTTGCTAGTTTGTGACAATAATTGCTATAGACATAAACGCCATATAAAATTATAAATATTTTTATGGAGCAATAACTGATGTATGTGGTATTGAGAAGTGGTTGCAAATGCCTACCTGGGCTGAGGCCCACACATGCATGAAGGGCGCCCAGGCAACACAGGAAGGGGGCCTGGAGATTAGGAGGGTTCCAGGGCCCGTCAAATTATACTTTAACCACTGATCACACTACACTCAAGTAGGCATTCACCCTCCTTGGGCACCTTTTTCAGCATGCTATCCTCGTACCTAGTCCTTTAAATCTGTCAGAGACAAACAGCTTCAACCCTAAAGTGGCCATTTTGCATCTGATTGCTACAAAATGCATCTACTTCCTTTCTAATTAATGAATATTTTGAGCTCCTAGGATATTTCCTGCTCTTTTTCTGAAAGATATGTTAGTCACACAGTAGTTATTGGGTTTAACACAGAGGTAGCGGGGGGAAATTTAATGACCTGGAGGAGATCAGAAAGATTATCTAAATATCCCTTCTGGCCTTAAACTCTGTGAATGTAAGGTTTCCCCTTCCAATTATTCCTGAAGAAGAGACACATATGCACAAGGACAGAGTGTCATTGCTAATTTCCCCTGACATAGCTCCCAAGTAGCCATGTCTCTCAATGTCAAGTCAAGAAGATGAAATAGAGCTAGAACTGCACTGATCTATGTATAAATTTCACCAATGTATATTTGAGGAATGGGGAAGCCATAGGTGACTGGTTATCCAGTAGATTATAAAGACAGTTGAAAAAGCTTCCATTAGAATTTCTTTTCCACCAAAATACAAATCTTCATGAAAATCATTTTGGTCAAAAGTTTTAATTTTTGATGAATATTTTCCATTTAATAATCCAGTTATGTTTTAGAGGGAAAAGAAACACTTTTTTTTTACTCTGCCCTCCAGTAGTAAAAAGTAAAAATGTGACAGAAAATGATTTTGTTTCAAATTCTTTGTTTGAAAAGAATTTGAACAAATGGGGAAAATGTCATTTATTTTTCACAAAGTTTTCACAATTTTTTTCACAAAATACCCTTACCTTTATTTTCTTCTTACTTCAGTGGCCTGCAATAATTCCACTTTGTCTCCTTGCAAAGACAAAAGGAGGGTTGTAACCTATTTTCTCTACTGTTTCCAAAGTACCTAAATGCTGAGAGGAAGTAGTGTTTCTTGTCATTTGGCTGCTATTAACTGCAGCTGGCGATGTTCAGATCCAGTGTTTGAGTTCATACCCATCTCTGCTGTTCAGGCTGGGAGAAGCAGGTGGAGAAAGCATGAGGGTGTGAAGAACTGCAGGGGAAGTAGATGGAAAGAAACAAAAAGTTGAGGAAGAAAATAAAAAACTATGCTTTTTTTCTAGCATGGCATTATCCCTGTGGCAATAAGGTTAATGGATTGTATTTGTACAGCAATAGAATGTGGGTGCCAGTCCTAACTGGGGCCTTTGACTGCAACAATATAAATATTAAATAACAGCTAGAGCTGACTGAAAAAAATCCTCTGAAAATGTTTTGGGGCAGTTTTTTTTTTACCAAAATGAAAATTCACACAACAGATGTTCATTTTCTTTGAATTTTTATTTTTTGTTTTTGATGAAATATTATCACATGAATATTTCAGTTTATTTTGGGAGTGAGAGAATTTTTAAAAAAAAAAAAAAACAGGTTTTGGTGGAAGAAAAGTGTGAGGAAAGTGGGATTTTTTTATCTTCACCAAAATGAATTATTTATAAGTTTCAGAAATGAAAACTTTCACAGAAACTGAAAAATATTAATTTAGTTCTTATTTCTTACACAAAATATACTTATCTTTTTTACCACCTCACAATAGCAACATTTTTTAAAACAACAGAAAAACCCTTTATAACATTTAAACAATTGTCAAAGAATTACCCTGCATTTACAGTCAGAATAAACTTCATTTTATATTAGAAGAGAAACCAAGGAAGCACAAAAGTAATGTCTCCATGAGAGAGGGTACAGTGTATGTACACCCCTTCTGCATGGAATGCAATATCTCTGGACATGAGCTGGCAGCTATCTTTACCACACATGTGGGGTTGGCCACAACTCTCCATTTAAAGTTGCACATTCATACAAAATCCATCATCATAGATGAAAGTTACATGCACCCTTGAAATCAATTGAATGAGCAAAATGTGCAGCACAGAGCTCTGTAGCTGTGAACCAGTCTGTATGTGTTTGATAAAACTCATTTGACATCTTCAACTGAGGTTCTGCCCTCTAATTCCTTGATAAGAGATGGGTCTTCCACAATGAAGAGGGATCCCTGAGGCAAACCAATAGCTGAATCTCACACTCCATTCCAGGATCATCAACGGTGCATTCTTTAATGAGCACACTGAGGGAGTGAGAGAAATGTCATATAATGGAGCATCCTTCTTTTTCCCAACAGTGTGGTGCTCCTTCCTTCTGACTACTGCAGATCGGCTACACAGAAATGTGAAAGGAACCAGAAAATGGACATTTCAGATAAGCTTGGTTCAAAGAAGCAGCATGGAAATGGCATGAATGTGGATCCAGCAGGTCCAGTTCCAACTCACAATTGAAAATAAATTTAATATAGATTTAATTTAGATTTAAGAAGACATTTATTTTATTCTAGAAATACACTCATTCGTTCTTTCTGCCTTGTGTGTGTTCTTGTGCATGCATGCACACACACACACACACACACACACACACACACACACACACACACGAGTCTCCAGGGCTGCAATCTGACACATACTACTAGTACTGTTTTAAGAGGTTATTTTGTTAAAGCAAACTTACTGATGGTGGAAAGTGTTGGATTCACAGCCCTGGCGATTATATCTATATATATGGGTGGAGATATCTATACATACTTCAGCTGTCCATCGCAAACAATGATATCTGTAGAGAGGATAATCATTTTTCTTCTTTTCAACAGCCTCAGATATAACATTTCTCCACTGTAAATGGTCTTCCACCAATGTCTCCCACATGTCCATATCGATGTCCACCATCTTAAGATGTCTGTTAAGGACATCTTTATAGTGTAACTTTGGACCACCCCTCGCTCAATTACCTTCTTTCAGTTCACTATTCAAGAGGATATTTGGAAGCTGGAGTTCTGGCAGGTGACTGACATGTCCTGACTGCCTAGCTGTGAAGAAGTAACTATTACTTGTACACGGGGCGTTTTTCTTGCTTAGGCAGTGGCATAGGTAATAACCTACGAATGGTTCCTTCCACTAGATCTCTGTTGGCCCTTGAACAAGGCCTAGTAGAATCATAGTAATTGCGACTCTACCAGGGTCACGATAAAGGTGTCCGCAACAGGACATTGGATGATATCTCTGGCAGATGGGCCCTTTAAGTCAATGATAGAGCTATCTAGGTGGTATGCAGATGAACTACAACTTTGACATGGTCAATGGATAGTAGTGTACTGGCAAGTTACTCCAGGGCAGCTCTATACATGTATAAACTTGGAGACTGAAGTCCTTCGTTTATCACTTGCCTGGTGTTGTGAACTTTTATGATATTTGATTTTTTTTTTTTGAAGCCCAACTCCTGGAGTCATGTGACTAGGTGGGAAAACAAGAAAGTTTCTGTCTAACATTGTTGTGAAGAAAAGTTTGAAAATGTGACCAAAGTACAACCTACAGACTCAGAAAACTCCTCCCATATTCCCCCCTCCCCCTGAATGTATTATTTAAAAAGACTCATGATTTTCAAATTAATCTCATGATTTTTCTGGGCTGACCTTTGGTATGTGAACACTCAGGATTGGCAAAGCTGGTTATAATTTTGATAGAACAACTTGCCCAGTCGGAATGGAGACCGACATATATCGTTTCATTCTGTGTAGGTCAGAACAACACACAAATGGTCCTGTCATGCAGGTGGTTTGCAATTCCATCACCACTTAAATCCAGACCAACAGAGCTTCTGAGGCTAAGCTGGGTAGCCCTGAGTGGGAGGAAGAGACCCAGCGAGAACAGCAAGGTCTGTCATTGCCCAGAGACCTCAGTGAAGAAACTCCTTTATATAAACTACAGCTGAGTCCAGTCTCCCTCTCTCTTATTTGTATAAACATGCTGATTGCAAGGCAAAGGAGTGGCAGAGCTGGCTACAGCACAGCATAATGCAGGAGGTGCTGGCTGAGTCTCCTGCATTGCTCTCCCTACCCCTTTCTTCCCTCCAGCTCTTTCTCTCACTCTTTTCTTTGCATCTTCTGCCCTGATCCTGTAGTTCTCTCCCACCCTTGTACATTTTCTGTCCAGGGAAGGATGAATGGTCTTGTTGATAAGGCAATGGACTGGGCTTGGACTTCTGTTGTAGCCTAAAGCTAGCCATCATGGGGGCACTGTCAAAGGCATGCGGCACTTGAGTGTCTAACTTTCACTGTTCCAAAGGGGTAGCCGTGTTAGTCTATTGTAGAAAGACAACAGAGTCCTGTGGCACTTTTAAAGACTAAAGCTCATGCGATAAATAAATCTGTTAGTCTTTAAAAGTGCCACAGGACTCTGTTGTCTAACTTTCACTGGTTTCATTGGCAGGTAGGTGCGGCTCTGCCAGTAGTCCTTTGCAAATATCCCTTACTCGTTAAAAATAATCTGTCTCTCCATCCCTTGGTCTCCCCCTCTGTAAAATGAGAACAATACTTCCTTCCTCCCTTGTAAAATTTTGGGGGAAGGGACTGTCTTACTCCTTGTTTGTACAGTGCTGGTGGAACTGTGATCTTGGCCAGAACATCTAGGTGCTATTATCATACAAAAAATTAATTCAGTTGCCCCTGAGCATTAGCAACTGCCTAGGGATGAATAGCTCCCTCAAATCGTGGCCCCTTCTACTTCAGGGAACTTTGTGTTGGGAAACTTACCCTTGCTGCTACCATCTTCTTATTCTGCATAGGCAAAACTTCCTCCTGGGCAGCCTGGGCATCATTTGAGCTCTATTTTGAGGGCTAAAGTGGGATTTATATAGTGTACAATCCTTGTGCATCCCCTGATGGAGCAGAAGGAACTATCCTTCTTCATTGTCCTTCCAACAGTTTACCACCACATTTTAAAAAGGGAAAAAGACTCAGGAAACTGAGCTTTGCTTCTCTTCAGTCCTGGCTCCTTAGCTTCAGCCCATTAGGCTGGGAGGACTGTGTGGGATATAAACAAATACAAATCTCCTGGGTGCACATCTCCAATGGTTTCGGTGCAGCGACGCTCCAGAAGATCAAAGTTTAATGCAAATATATGAAGCGAACACAATTTATTCTAAATTGCTTCACTTGATCCCGTGACCCAGGAGAATTATCACTTGAGGAGACCCTAGATTGATAACACTGAAAGACAAACAGGCATAAGTTAGTACTGAAAAGAGGAGGTGGCAGATCACTCCTCAGAGGAATTTCTTTGGAGCCACAGAAACCCTGCTCTGCCTGCCAGCTCATAATGTGCTAGGGATTCCACAGAGGTGACTGACAAGTCTGTCGTTGACTTTCTGTCAGAGGTTCACCCAGCTCAGCTCATGCAAGAAACGGGTGGGTGGATGTCAAAGACAATAAGCTGACTACCCATAATTTTGGTACTTAACATGCTCCCTATTGTTGCTGCCGTAGCACATGTAACAATGCTACTGGCCCTACACTCCCCCAGGCCTGCTGCAGGAGAACACGACCCCACCATAAATTTGAGGAGTTAGTCCTTTGGGGGCTAACAGGTGTGCAACAATCCTGATGTGTAATCAGCATCAAGTCCTCAGGTGCAAAGTCCCTGCAGATCTGCAGAAGGCTCTCCTTGAATGGAGGTCAAATTCCCAGGCACCCACTTTATTCGTCCACATTGCAGTCTCTTCTCATTGGCAAACAAGCACCAAGAGGCACATTGACTTTGTGCTGGATGCTCATCTCTCTAGGGAATGCGTGCGCCAGAAGCCCTGGCCTTTCTCAGAGAGGCCACTTCACAGCTGAACTCCTATGACATAGGTCTCTCTACTTCAGGGCCCTGGCATTTAGAACCAGCTGCATTTCAGCACCAGGGAGGTCTGCAAGTGTCTGACTAATTCACAGCTAGATTATAACCCTGAAGGAGACTCTGAGTGTTAACAGGAAAAAAAATGTCTAGATAATGGACCAGAGCCTCAGCTAGTATAAACTGGCACATTGGTATTAAATTGAGTGGACCCACGCAGAATCACCCAGCCCGATATGATTTTAAATAGACTCCAGGAGCAGCACTGAATTAATGAAGATTTTCTTCCTTTTGTCTTTTGCTAGATCAGCAGTGGAGGCAGGAAGCTTTCCTAGTGGTTAGAACACTGGATTGCAACTCAGGAAATCAGCAATTGAGTGCCGCTTCTACCATAGATTCTTTGTGTGACATCTGGGCAGTCATTTGCTCCCCGTCTGAGTTCCCATCTGCAAACCAGATAATTAGAACTCATCTGAATGTGTGTAACAATTTGTGCCTTTCTCTCTCTCTTTTTTTTTTTTTTTTTTTTTTTTTGAGGATTGAGGGAGAGCTGAGTCCAAATCTAAACTTTTCAATCTGAAAATGGACTTCCCAGGGCAATTCCATTTTGTTCAGAAGGCTTTGGTTTTTTTCTCACACTGGAATGCAAACAGTGAGAGTCCTGTGACACCCTGAAGTCTAAAATATTTCTTCGGGCAAAGGTTTTGTGGGCTCCAACCCACTTCATCAGATGCTGTCATGCATCTTTGTCATGTATCTGACGAAATGGGTTGGAGCTCGCAAAAGCTTATGCCTGAAGAAATTTGCTAGCCTTTAAGGTGCCACAGGACTCTCGTTGTTTTTTGCTGTACACAGACTAACATGGCTACCCCTCTGGAAAGTGCGGAACAAAAAATTTTGAAACCTCGATAGTTGCCATAATAATTGCACTGTCATTCCCCAGCAGCCCTAGTGTTTATACTTCCTTTATCTGTCTTCTTGGTGTACACTGGAAACTCTAGTGGGGTATGGACAATCCCTGACTGTATTCATATACAGTGCCTGGCATAATGGGTCCCCATCTCAACTGGGAGTGGAATATACTATTCTGTAATAATAAAACTGACGGAGGAGTTAATGCTCAACAGGATTAAAAGCCTGATTCTGCAAACTGATCTACATGGACTGGCCCTTCTGTCCAGGCAGAGCCCCACTAAACAGGGCCGGATTAATGCCGGGGCTTACGGGGCTGCAGCCCAGGGCCCCAGGCTAAGGCAGGTCCTGTAAAAATCCAGCCCTGACTGGCTGACCCCTGCTCCTAGGTAGGCACTGCTTGGAGAGAAGGTAGGAGAGACTTTCCCACCCCAGCCCCTACCTCAGGAAGCATTGCCTCCTGTCTCTCTCTCACACACACACACTGGCTGCAGGGGGAGGGTTAGGCTCCAGATTGCTCCCAGCTGATCTGGCTATGACTCCCCTAGCCCCCACTTGGGAAGCTGCCGCCAGCTGCTGGAATTGGAACTGTTAGATCCTGTTCTGTCTAATATGCCAGCCTGTCCTCATAACCATGGCACATGCCTGCCTGTAACTTTCTGCAACTCCCTGATGGGTTCACATAGCTTCTGCCTACATGCATTTCCATCCAGCTGAATTTTGCTTTGAGTTCTGGGTTCAATGGTGCTCGAAATCTTCAAGAGAAAGTCATCTGAGACTGGCGAGCTTTCACCCAATTTTGCATCCCTCTCTCCTGAACCATCAGTTGGCCCCCAGGTTTTCTGAGAAAGTTTGCAAACCAGGTGACGTCCATGAGCTTTACATTTGCAACAAAACTAAGCAAATTTGGTGTTATTCCTGGGTCCACTGTGAATATACTGCACAGTTCTGCTCTCATGAAATGCCATGAGAGATTTTGTGATGTCCCCAAATTGGCTGAAGTGAGAAAGTACTACAAAGCTCCCAGAAAAGCCTGAGATTTGTAGGCCAAATAGAATAAATTCAGAGTCTGGACCTTTTTCTACATTCACACAAAACAAGTGGATTGTGTCAGGGAAAGAAAGGCTAAACTTTCACTATCTTCTTTGGAGGGACGTACAGTGGATGGAAATTTAATGGGTTCTGCTTGGTAGGCATATCCTGCGACAACCTATGTTGGGATGATTTCTTGCATCTGAAAACCAAGAGATGTTGGCACCCTAGACTGATATGTTGTGGTGCTGTACAAGATGGACCCATTGGGTTACATTACAGCAACTCATAGCCTCTCTGCAAAAAATGCTCATAGAGTCCTCACACAGCATATTGCTTTGTTAGTTAAAGGTAGCCCTTGCACACTGTGAAAATCTGATGGACACCATGGATGGGTATCTGGGGTTTCTATCTTCCTCAGGTGCACTGGGGAGAACTCTCTGCAAACCCAAATCTTGCTGAATCTTCCAATCATCTTTGGATAGACCCAAGTGCAAAATTTGGCTTCAGATCTGAACTTCCCACATTTGGGGGGTACTTAGATTAACTGCTTTGGTTTGGCTTGGCCTGGCCTGTAATGGAGCCATGAATCAGTTACAAATTTTGGCTCTGAACTCCCAAAAAGACTCCAGGATGGAATTGGCTCTTGACTTGGTCATTTGTCTACTGCAGAAGCATCCACTTGTATCATTTTCCCACATTCTCACTGATTGCACCATATTCCATATAACAGTCATTCAATCTGTTTCAGTGAGGAAGAGAATGTAAATGAGGTAATTATGAGTTCCAGTTACCTTTCTAACCCCAGCGCATTACGTCTGCATTAATACTTCACGTGTTCTCTGCAGTGAAAAAATTGGAGAGATGAGGAGGAAATTCTATATGTAAAGATGATCTTGGCTTATGCAAGTGGTGGGGAAGGTTATTTGAAGTTAATAAATGTGGTGAGCATTAACCTTGACTGGGCTGTCTTAAAGACAGACAAACCCCTCAGTTCTGGCACAGGCAAAATACACATCACCGTCATTGAATGTTATGCCTGAGAGCGCACTGATGGATTTAGGCTAATATTTGTATAGCATAATTTATCCCAAAATGCTTAATCAATTATATTCTTCCATAGAGGAATCATTTCATTATTGAAATGCAGCTACCTCTGGAGGGTAGGTAGGACAGCCTGCTACATGGTCATGTGAGGAGTGAACGTTTTGACTGAGGATACGATCTTTGCTCTTTGGCCTGAGGTTTTTAAACCTCCTGAAAGAATTTGAATGTATAAATCCCAGTAACTGGGATGCCCAGATCCCATCAGGCACCCTGGTTGAATGTCTATGTGGAAAAGATATGGGACAGTGAATTTTAATGTCTGTGCTGACAGTCACTGTTGGAATTACTGTTATAAATATTAGCAATATAGGCTACCATCAGATACTAAAAGCATACCCATAAATTCCTTTCTTAAACCAAGGGCCAAATAGTATTTATACAATTGCTCAAGATATCAAAAAGCCCCCAAAACAAGCAATTACTGCATCCAAATAGTAACAAATATTGGTAAGTGTTTGATCAAGATACTCACAAAAGGAATAAACCCAGGTGTGCTCAGACACAGGCTGGTAGGCTCCAACTTGGTCAGGCAGGTATTAGCAATGAACTCTTCAAGAGTTTGCCCTTTTATACCCTTTCACAAACTAATGATAGAATTGCCAGTTGCCACCTTTAGCTAACAATACGTTTTCATTGGTTTGGGGTCACAACCATTTCAATGTTGTTATTAACTCTCCCTGATAATTGGGGCCTTTTCTTCCTTTTCTCTTATCATTTATCTTTCAGGTGCAGTTTTTTCCAATTAAGACACATTTTTTTAAGGCCTTTGCACAAACCTGCTCTTTAGGTGACCTACAGAACACATATGTTTTCTTTTTGAACTAACTTAACCCTTTATTTTACTTCAACTACAAAGCATATATATTTGTCTTCATTCCTATAGTCACCCACAGGGAAAAGACAGATTCATCTCTTATTCTGCACTAGTAAACTCATGATTCATGGGATGATTTACACCCAAGGACAATCAGGCTGATATATTTCCCTATCTAAGAAAGTAAACCTAATTCAGTCATGCTGAATGCAAACCAGTTGTGGCAGAGAACCAAGCTATGGCAGGCTTTAGACCACTTCACCGTCCAACGGAATGTCAAAGGAAGGATACAAGATGGGAGCTAAATTTTAACGAGAAATGCTAAGCTTTGACAAGAAAGAGTGTTCCATGCGGTGGAAGTGTCATCATCTCCTGGAACTAAAACAAAGAACTGAAAACAATAATTAAATCTTAACTGAAGACAGTAATTAAATCTATCTGTAACACTGAGCCAGCAACAAGTGGGATGAATCTTCAGTCTTGGCCCCTGTTTTTAGAAGTATATGGCAAGGTCCAAGAAACAGAGATAGACTTAAAGCAAAACCCTGGATCAAGGACAGCTTTAATAATTTGCAGGGGATTGAAATCGAGCTCTGAATTTTTTGTCTGGGTCAAAATGGGTCACAAATCTAAGCTGTATTACGGTCAGGCTGTGATATTGTCACACTGAGTAGTATCTTTCTCAGCTAGTCCTATTGACTTCAATAGGGCTAGTCATGGTTGAAGGCACTAGTCACTGTTAAGCGTGGAGACTACAGCCTGGCTTGGTACTTGTCTCTTAAGTAAATAGCAGAACACATCCCCTGATGATTAACACCTAATTCCTTCTTTATGAGGTTGTTTTTCTTTGGCAGAAAGACAGATTTGCAAAAGCAGCTGCTATCCTACAATGTTCCAGGTACAGTTGATAGAGAAAAAGATATTACATCGAAGCTCTTGTGGGCCTTTATCAAATTAGATGTCCACAAGACTATCTGATAAGGACACATATTTCCATTGCTTTAGAAATAAGTTCTATGGATAATTACATAAGATGGAGCAACACACACCATTGCAGACTGATCAAGATTTGTTTTATGGCTAAATTATATCCTGGCCCAAAAGCAAGGTTATTTCTGTTTCTGATATAGTATTTAAATACCTTAAATGATGAAATCAACAGCAGGAAGGCCCTCTACATTTGCTAATAACAGGAAAGCAAATAGAGGATAAACCAGTCTCAGTGACTTTGGTGGTATTCAGCAGGATTTTGGAAGATTAAAACTCGGAGCCTCTGTGTAGCAGATGGCATTTCCATGGACTGCATCAAAATGCAAAGATACTTAATGAATTTCTGATAGTGAAGGGCTCAGAACCACAATTCCGTGCAAGGCTTGGGCTGAAACAGAGCAGAAAGACCTAAATAAAAGGCAGCAGGAAGGATCAAGATCTGCTAATCCCTACAGCCTCCCTTGCAAATATATTTTTGAAGAGGAGGGACAGGTGCTAGGCACTCTGAGGCTATTCACGTTAGGTGAAATGCAGCCCTGTGCAGAGAGTTTGCTTTTGCATTAATTTAGAAACTGATTTCTTTTTTCCTACACAACATTCAGGAGGCACTGGGCACCTCATCTCAACATACTTCCTTTGAGTCTAGCGCTCAAAGAGTTAATCCACAGCTCCCTAGTAATACCCAAGCACATGTATCTAACAATCAGCATGGAGTAAGAGAACTAACAGACAGGCTATTCCATTTGCATAACAGTTTGAATCATGTGAACAGCGCATGAGACATTGCAATTACTGTGCTATGTCTTCTTGAGTATCCTTATCATGCAACCTTCCCCCCCCCCCCCCAAAGGCCAGGACATAGCCCTCACACTCTTTGGTACCGGCTGTTATAATATGATCATTAATTAACATGAACATTTCCCTCTTTTTAATGATCCCTCCTGCTTTATATTATATTTCTCTGCTAAAGAAATGAAATGGCAAAATATATAATAGTGAATGGAGCCAAGAAAGAAAACTGAGGTGGATTTCTTTTTCACCCTTCTGAAGTCCAGTCGAAAACAAGGGTGAAAAGAAAAATCTATGATAAATAGACCCTCTCAGAAATAGGCTAATGGGGAAGCGGACACATGCACCAGATTCCAGCCACATATGTTTTTATTAAATGGTGCCCACTAGTACAAACCTCTTGGAAGCTCCTCAGGAGGTGTGATATCCATTTTAATGAAGAGAGGTTAGGAATGGGCTGATCAATAAAGCACAGGTGCATTCAAAAGTCTGTAATGTGTACATTAAAAGGGAAAACAAGCAGGTAAACAAAGTTCTGGATGTGGAGAACATTATAGCATTTTAAACTTTGCAATGTACAAACGTATTTTGATTGGGTCAAAGATTCAGCAAAAATGCTCTGAGTTGAAGCAAGCACATAAAGGGCAGAGATGAGGAAAACAAACTCTTTCATATCTAGATGATAGAATCAATGTCTCTGTTTCCTTTTGAGCTAAAAAAAGTCTGTGAGTGGGGGACTTATTTAATGAGAATATTTAATATGGAAAAACATGAGTCTTTTTTGAATGGTAATATTCTGGAAAGGGACAGAGAGAAAGCAAATGGTACATGACCAGAGAGCGGAAGGAGAAAAGGGAAAGTTAAAATTAATGTAGTTCCTTGTGCCCAGATAACTTTTTTGATGTACCTATACTGAAGATAAGGGCTTGTTTATAGCTCTTAGTACAGATTGTATGCTCATTTCTGTCTAATTGTTTTATATTTAAATGGCTGGACTGTTGCTTGAAAGATGGATGTTGCACATGCATATCCTTTTCAGGAGCTGCACAGGAAAATGTTTTCTGTTTGCTATCACTCCCATGTGGTGCTAGAAGGGTCTTTAACATGGTCAATGGAAGGATCTTGATTTCTCTTCCCTGGTCCTCTGAAGTCATCCTTAATTTATTTGTAGCCTCTTCATGGCTTCCATGTGATATATAGGGAGGAAGGTTGACTTGTGCCACAGAACTCCTTGTTTGTAGTCAGAAAAGTGAGTTCTCCTTTTAAGATGTATACATTCTAGAGATGGACAAAATAGAAGTGATTTTTGGTTATGCTAAATCTTGTTGTTTAGGTTGGGTTTTGTCAGCCCAAAACTGGGAGGTGGTTTGGCTTGGGCTCCCATTTCATCTGTACTAACTTGCCTTTCCTTAACAAAATATGTCAGTGGCAGAGTTTAAGACCAGACCATGCAGTTCTAGAAGAGAATTAAACAGGGCATCAGATATGGGGCTGGCAATGAGCAAAAAAATTGCTATTTCTAAATGCAGAACAAATATCCTGAGCTTGGCAACCAGCATTCAGTGTCTCACATAGCACCAGTGCCTCAGTGGTTAGACATAGCTAGTTGTTTACATTTTACACCTGTCTCCACCCACCTCCTGAGCTCCTGTCTCACAGTGCTGTCTACACCGCTATTTTTAGGATGCTAGCACAAGTTCTGCTGGCCCAAGTCTGTTGACCCGCCCGGGCTGGGAGACTTGCTCCAGAATGCTGTGTAGACGTAAGCTCAGAGACCTGGGTAGTAGACTTAGCTCTGCTCACTGATCTGAGTGGGGACTTCTGGTGGATCATTTCGTCTCTCTTGCCCCCCTCTGTCCGGTCTATTTAGACTGAAACATTTCTTATTCTGTGTCAGTGAAACATATTGGTCAATGAGTCTGATTTGTGCTCTCAGAGGAAGCGATTCCATTACAACTCCTAGCTGCAGAGTTTGGCTCGTTAGCTCCAGAAGTGCCTGGTTCAGTCACTGGCGTTGGCCAAGATGGTAGCCACTCCAGTTGCACAAACCCTAGCTGCTAGGCTGTTAGAGGCAAATGTAATATAAATAATAAGTATAAAGGGAGAGGCACTCTGCTACACTTAGCCCATTCTGAGGTTCATGCTGGAGGTTGCACTGGTGTTAGTTCGAGATGAAGCTGGATGCAATTCAGACTGTGAACACCCCTGGGCTCAGATGCTACATCTGATTCTTAACATTGCAGCTGGTCCACATCACTAGTCTCATTACTTGCCCTGGCTGTAGGGAGAAGAGGATCCTTTGGCAGTGTAAGGAATCTATTGGCTGGTTCACACAGCAAGGAGAGGGGGTGTGTGGATAATAGAGGACATGGTGACAGCCCAATTAGGAACAGCATGAGCAAAAACGCGCTGTGGATTTTGATGCCCATTACAAATGGATCCAGCATGAAAGAGGACAGTGAAGACAAAGGGGGAGCCTGCTGTTCTGTTTTGTTTTGTTCTGGGTTTGTTTGTTTTTTTCCTCCTTTTTCTGAACCATGGGGTACAGGCCACCTGAAGTCTTAAACTAGTGTAAATGGTATATTCTCTGTAACTTGAAGTCTTTAAATCATGATTTGAGGATTTCAGTGACTCAGCCAGATGTCAGAGGTCTATTATGGGAGGGAGTGGGTGAGGTTCTGTGGCCTGCGATGTGCAGGAGGTCAGACTAGATGATCATAGTGGTTTCTCCTGACCTTAAAGACTCTGAGTCTATCACTCTTCAGACCTTGTTTCTCTCATTATTCAGACTTTCTCACCTTAGTAGGAATCTCTGAATTTATTTTAATTTTCTCTCCATCAGAATGATGGATCATCCAGTCGGTGCCTCAGGTGTACACTAAACAAGCAGCATGTAGCCAGACATCATACGCGGTTGTGCATTCTCTTACACCAGGGGGCTTTTGGAAGTGGACCCATGCTTTCAAGTTGCTTCAGAATAGGTACGAGGAAATTAGTCTCAATTTAGCTGCTGTAATTGTCTTTGCATCAGGGAGGATAGCGGGGGGAAGAAGGTGTGTATAGCTAGAAATTCAAAAGAGGTTCCTTATTTTTCATTATTTATTTTGTGTGGAATGGACCAGTTTTCCTCCTCTAGGGAAGCAGCTTGCTTGAACTTATTGCAATAAATAAATAAAACAAAAGATTCTAGGTAATGTCCTGATTTGATTAATTTTGCTGCAAGGAACTTAAAAAAAAAAGCCACCACCACAGAAAAATAACCCTTATTTTTAGTTCTGCCCTTCCCTGTATTTTTCTCTGACCTCCTACTGACTCCTAGCGCTTAGAAATTATTGCAGTTTTACATTAAGAATAAGGTTCTCTGGCATCCCATACTATTGTCTCTGATTTAGCAAAGAGCTTGAATATGTTTTTGTTCCTCCCTATTTGGCAAAGTACTTAAGTACATGCTGAAGTGCTTTTCTGAGTAAGGATGCACCTTAGTATGTGCTAAACCTATGCACAGGATTACGTTCACACTTAAATATGGAGGCAACAGGGACCCAAGATGCCACAGGTTTTTCGTGAGCCCAGTTTTCCAGTCTATACAGTAAAAAACGAGAGTCCTGTGGCACCTTAAAGACTAACAAATTTCTTCGGGCATAAGCTTTCATGGGCTCCAATCCACTTCGTCAGATGCATGAAATGGAAACGACAGTTGAGAGGTATATATACACATGCCAGGACTGCATGACCTCCTTTTAGGCCGCAGCCTGGGGCTGCTGCCCCTAAAGCCTCTGCCTTAATCTGGCCCTGGTGTCCATACACAAAACCCTTCACTCAAGTGGTGATGGTGCTTTTAACTCAAGTTGGCTGGCCTGGAAGGTGTTACAGACTAAAACTCAAGAGAACACAACTTGTCAGCTGCTAATATGATCACTGTGCCCTAGGGATGCAAGCTAGAACCACTCTAATGGCAGTAGGCTTCCAGGGCCTTCCCATAATTCCCCTCATGAACCCAAAAAGGACAGACAAGTTCTCCCACAATTCCCTGGGAAAGAATTCACAGAGCAACTCAGCTTACTGCAGCATTAAGGACCATGTGATGTGCTTCCCAAAGTCTCAGCACCACACATGAGTGAGTGCAATACCTATGTGGACACAGCAGCTGTAGTGTTATTTCACTGTGGCTGCTCTCACTCAAGCTAGACTAGCTCAAGAGAAGAAACTCATGTGTGGACAACTTGGATTAACTCTACAGTGAACAAAGATTCATTCAGTGACTTTGAAGGTCAGGTTAAAGATGAACATGTGCACAAATGCTTTGCTGGACAGAGACTTTTGGGCAAGATCTGTCTCCCATGGACAGCCAACTGCTGAATAAAAAGCAGTAGACATTATGGCAAAAAAAACCCCACAGAAACATTTCCCCTGCCTTGTCATCTTGATTTAAAAGCATTTCACCAGTGCTCAAATGACATTATTAGTACCAATTATCCTTCCACTGAAAGCTCCAAGAGAAGGTGAAGCTGGTGTTTTTATCTCATTCACATGTCTTCCCGATTAACCATTTGCAATATTAGCTCTCTTTGATCCCATCTTTGATTATGTTGTGCATCAAAAGCTCAAGTAGCCTGCTATTATTTCCATTAATGGTGATGCTGCTCTCTTCTTTGACAAGCCAATTTGTTATCATTGCCTCCTCTTTGTGTGTCTCAGCCAGGATGAACCACTCCGCCCCACCCAGCCCGTGTAGAAATTACAGATGATTGTCCCTCCAGAGGGGCACAGTCCGCTCCCAAGAGGATGCATGCATGTGACTAAACAAAGCCCAGATCTCCAGCAAATGGAAATCAGAATAGCTTTAACTTCTAGCTCATTATCTTCTGCTTGCTATTTGGTGGCCTGTGCAAAATTAACTGGTAACCTCACTCCAGTTTTCAGTGTCCTGGGTAAACTATAGGAGATGGGCTGATTCAGCAGGTACCTAATGGATTACAGAGCATTTTGGGATCCAATCCAGCCCAGTTTGTATATGATAGAAATTTTGTCATCTGTTTGAAATATATGGTGGGCTTGGCCAATCTAAGAGAAACACCACAGTGGTTGGTTTTCACTAGCTACCTACCTCATTGCCAGTCTCTTAGGCTATGTCTACACTGGCAAGTTAGTTCGAATTAAGGAAGCTTAATTCAAACAAATTTAAGCTTTGGCCACACTAGGCTTTCATTAGTTCAAATTAAGGGCTTCCTTAATTCGAACTAATACATTCGATTATACCTTTCTAACTAACTCTTAATTCAAACTAGTTGGTTCGAATTAAATCAATGTGGCCATGTTAGTTTGAACTAACTGCTTAGTTCGAACTAACCAGTGTTGCAGGTGGACGCCCGAAGATGGGCAGGGGCTACCATGAGCCAGGCATGCTCTGGGGGTAAGTTAAGTGTGATTTCATTCTGTGTAAAATGCAGAGTGCCTCCCAGCTTACAGAGGAGGTCCCTTCCCAACAAAGGGGTGGGACAGTCGGGGAGGTATACTATGCAATCGGAAATATGTTTGTCTACCAAGGTACATTCTGCAGGGGCATAAACAGGGCATTTGACCCCCTTCCCAGTTGCCCCAATTACAGTCAAGGAGTCTTCGACGGGCATGTCTAATGGTTGGTTGACCGCCGTCTGAGCTGACCCTGAATCCACAAGAAAACTTATTTCTGAGTTGCCCACCCTCATCTTTGCACAGTGTTCAGGGGATGGGTCCTGCCATCTTCCCCGACCTCCCTACTCAGGACTTGCCACCTCCATCATGGGGGTCACCTCTTGGTTAGGGCACTTGTTCTTCCAGTGCCCCTCCCTCCGGCATCTGGCACACTGGTTTCGCCCCAACCGCTGTTCCATGGGCCCTGGCTGACCTCGTCCCCGCCCTCTGGGTGGTCTCCTGTCTTGTGCTCTTCTGGGGTCACTAGCTGTAACTGTGACTACCATCATCTTTACCTGGTGTTTGTCCTTCTCATCTTCTCGGAGAGAGTAGGCCCGATTAGCAGTCTCCAGAATCTGGGCTATGGTCATGCCCATTAAATCCTCCTTCTTCTGCAGCTTGCGCTTGATGTCAGGGGCCACTCGGCTGGTAAAAATACCTTTAATTATGGCTTCCGTTGCCACAGTGTCAGGGTCAGCATTGGTATTTTGGCGGATACTGTCCCGGATGCGCTGTAAGAACACAACCGGGCTTTCCTTGGGCTCCTGAGTTACTGCATACGGTTTGGCCCAATTGTTATGACGGACTGCAGATAGGCAGAGTCCTTGAAGGAGCAGCTCCCTATATATTGCAAGGCAGGTATAAGAGACAGGGTCATTAGGGTCCCACCTTGGATCTACAAAGGGAACTTGATTTGTGGCTGTCGGGACATCATTTGGATTTGCCTCATGTCTCTGTGCCGCCACTTCCCTGGCCTTAGCAATTACCTGTTGCCTCTCGTCTTCGGACAGTAAGGTTCTCAAAAGGATATTACAGTCATCCCAGTCCGGTTTGTGACTTGCCAGACACCCTTCAAACACGGACATAAAGCAGCTGGGGTTGGTTGAGAAGTCCCCGGCTTGTGCCTTGAAGGCAGCCAAGTCCACCGGGTTAAAGGGGACATGAGTGTAGACCTGCATGGTAGTAGCCGGTCGATTGTCACCCCCTTGATGAGAGATTGCAGTCTCAGTTATAAGAGGGTACATGCCCAGGGCCCCACCTGCTTCCTGAACTGCGGGGCCCTCATCCCTAGCTGGAGGGGATATTGGGGCTGAAGGGGGCTCAGGTTCCGCCATTACAACAGTGGGAGGGGACGGTATACGTGAAGACGCCCTCGGCTCGGTCGTGACCAGACTATATTTCCTCAACAGCTCTTTTCGGTCCCATAGAGCCATAAACAGCTGGGCATACATGTGCTCGTTCCACTTCCTGGTTCGCTGGCAAAACAAAAGAAGCTGGAGAATGGTGTTATAATTAAGGGAGCCCCCTTGAGGCCACTGCTCCCGGTCCCCCAGCTGATACTTTGGCCAATCAACAGAACAAAACCTTTTCAATTGTTTCTTAGTCATGGGGTCTGAACCCAAACCTTTCCAGTTTAACAGAATGCATTCCAAGGGGGTGCAATACCCCGGGCCCTTCCCTTGTCCTTGCCTCATAACCGGGACTATCCCTGGGCGTCCCCAGGGAAACGGACTTACCACCAAACGGACCGGTCCCACCTGTAGACCGGACCAGTTCCACATCGTTGCCCAACCCTCTGCCAGTGATTCTCTGCTTACCAAGGGTGTGTTGCACCAGAATGCCCACCGGGCAGGACAGTCTCACGCAACAAGGCCCTCCGGCAAAGTGCCAGTGCGTGCTTGGGCGTCAAAGCGGCGGCTGCTCTGGCCCTCGGCGGGGTCCGAGCAAGGCTATTTAAAGCCCCTAAAGTCCCGGCGAAGTCACCAAAATCTATTGCAGGTGGACGCCCGAAGACGGGCCGGGGCCAGCAACAGTGGGTTCGTTGCCTGGAGTGCACAGCACCAATAACGACACCGGGGCGGAGAAGCACACCAAGTTTATTTGAGATCTCAAGCAGGCACACGGAGACAGGCACGTCTCAAATCATGCGCACCCCACCCCCGTTGCAGTGTCCCTTATATATGTGGGTTGTTTACAGGGAGCTTTGGCCTTGGTGTATGTGGCACTTCCGCGCCTTCCTCTTTTCAGGGTTTCTATGTGAGTTGCTGCAAGCTAAGACCGGCTTAGACTGGTACTGTTATTCTGTTATGGGGAACAGGCTATCAGTTCCTGCAACCGGGGAACAGCCTTATATGGGGCTGTTGTTGGGATTGTTGGGCGCCAGTTATGTCCCAGCCGTGTCCGAGTCTGGAGCGAAGGGGATTCATCGACACTGTGGCCTTCCACCCCCCCAAGTTACTCAGTGTGCAAACCCAGACACAGCCAGGGGCACCAACACCGGCACATTGAACTGAATGCAACTGACTAATTCGAACTAAGCAAGTGCCATGCATGGCACTTGCTTAGTTCGAACTAAAATTCCAGTGGGGCCATGCTAGTTCGAATTAAGTTAATTCGAACTAACTAAAATTAGTTTGCTGTAATTAAAATTAGTTAGTTTGAATTAACTAATTCGAACTAACTTTATCGCTCAGGTTTTCAAAACCTTTTATCGCTCTTTGCTCTTCTCTGGACTCTCCGCAGTTTGTCCACATCTTTCTTAAAGAATGGTGCCCAGAACTGGACACAGATTTCCAGCTGAGGCCTCACCGATATTGAATAGAGTAAGACAATCACCTTCCATGTCTTATATACAACATTCCTGTTTATACAGCCCAGAATGATAGCAGTTTTTTTGCAGCTGTATCACATTGTTGACTTATATTCCATTTGTGATTCATTACAATCCCCAGGTCCTTTTCAGCAATAATTTAAATGGTTCTTAAATGGTACTTTGGCCTCATGTTAGCCTTCCACATAGGGCTAAATTTCACATATCTAATAAAATGTGTTCACAATACCATTAAACAACTCAAATAATAGACCTCTCTTCACTTGGTGCATGAACACAAGTGTTTCTAATGAAACAGGGATGATTAAAACAAATCATGAGCAATAAAAATACCAATGCTTGAAAGATACAAATGGATAATAATCATGCTTAACTTGAACACATGACGCACAAATGCCCAGGGATTTCATTATTAGCTTTTCATGCTTCTCTGGTGCTAAAAAGCAATAAGGGGTTATAAAATTTGGAGGCCTCTTTGAAATGCAAATTCTATGTGGCAGCTGCATGGAGCAAAATATCTTTAACCCATTAAGGAAAATGCAGATTAGTAGTGTGTGGCCCCTGCTGTATAATGGAGGCTTCTCTTTTGTGGCATAGCAAATACAGGACTAGATCCGCAGAGGGAAAGTCTAATGCTGAGATCCTCAAAACTCCCACCCAGCTGCTACCTAACCCTAGAGTTGCTTTAAGTCCCTAGACTCCTACATTTCTTCTGGCAAAGGCCCCTATTTTTTGGCTGCCAGCCACCATAGTCCTGATGCTAAGTGCCTCGCTTACAGCTAAGCCCCAGTGGGATCCTCAAACGAAGTATTGTTCATCCTATTTCACCTGCAGGACCCAGCCCAGTAGGTGTGTTCAGAGGACACAAACTAATGTAATGGCCTTCTCACAAAACAATGCTGATTATGCCCTTTACCCACTAGCCTTCAACCCAGATACCATGTCTATTCTATTGACGTGGAGCAGGGGCTGGAACTCAGCTCCCCCATCTCTAAGGCAACTGCACAAACCATCAGGCTGGAGCTATTCTAGAGTGGGTGTTACTCAATAACTCCTGTTGAAGATGTTCCACTGCATATAACTAATGAATATTCACTGGGTGAGAGAAAGTGGGAGAATGATGCTATAGCTCAGTAGTTATAGGGCACTCACCTGGAACATAGGAGATCCAAGTTTAAGTCCCTGTTCCAATGGATATTTGGTTGATTATAGTAGAACAGCATCATTCGAAAGATTGAAAGAATCTCACCTCAGAATGTACCAGTGCTAAGAGACTCACCTATAAGGTAGAAGATCCACATGGAACAGAGAGGGGTTTACATCTGGTTTTCATACAACCTGATGACTGCTCTAACAGCAGATTCTGGCAGTATGTAATGAAATTTGACAATGCTCAGGCTCGTTTCTAGAGCTGGGAGGGAAATGGTTTCTCCTTCCAGCAAAGTTGTGGATATTAAAAAAAATTCCCATCTCAATCTGGGAAATTTAAAAAAAAAAAACTTCAAAATTTATCAGGGACTGAAACTCTCCCTCCCAAAAATGTTTGTGTAAAATATTTTGCTTTGATTTTTGGCCATGTTACTTATTCTTTTAAAACGATAAATAACTTAAATTTCAACATGAAAAATCACTTTGAACCAGAACATTGGAATTTTCCATTTTGAAAAATGGAATGTTTACATGATTTCAAAACCTCTTCTTTTCCCAATGTGTTCAAGTTTTCTTTCAGTAGCGAGCCATTCCTGTGAAACGTTCTGGTTTCAATGCATCAGCATTTTCTGACCAAAAACATTACATTACAAAATTTCCGAGTAGCTCTTATCCTTTACTTTTTTCCCTTCTCATGTGTGCTCCTGCACCCAGCTGCCTTTTGGTGGAGAGCAGAGCTTAAGCCATTACCCTCATCCACCAAACTTCAAGAGTGCTTGAGAGCTGGATCTGAATTTGTTGGACTTACGGTCTCTCTACTTAGGCAGTAGCACAGGTATTTGGCGTTGACCCGGGTGGACCCATATGTTCTGGTTACATACAGATGGTCCAGTAATATTGGGATGTCCTTTTCCTCTTAAACTACCTGTCTTTGCTCTAGGCTGGCTCCAGAGCAAGTGGTTTTGCTACCATGCCTGGCATAGATAGATGTAGCACAGTTCACATTATAACTTGCCCTCAAGCTTCTGGGGTAGGAAAGGGGAATTGAGTGGTAGGAATATACAGCGGGGGAGTTCCCCTACTCAGTCAATGGCTAAGAATGGTCTGGACAATTCTAGGGAATGCAGAGCTGAAGTAACACCCCACACCATCTCTAGTTCTGATCCCATATTGACCTTGAGTGACTAGGGTCACTGTTTCTGTCTCAGCCACATTCAGGCATTAATTTAATCTCACTTGAACCTGAAACAGGAATTAACATAGGGAAGTTTTATGGCATGTGTAATTCAGGACATCCAGACTAGATTTTCTGGCCTTAAAATCCATGAATTGCAGAACCGTATAAAGAATTTACAGTCAAAAGTTTCTAAAGCTGCCCCAAGCTTTTAAATGCCCAGTTTGACACCCCTCAGTCCTCATCTGCAGATGTGGTGGGCCCCCCCCCCCCCGCTGAACGTTGTCAGAGCTGTGGCTGCTTTACACCTCTGGAAATCACATGTTGGGCTTCTCATGTTGAGCACCCAAACACAGAGGCCATTTCTGAAAATCTTGTGTTTTCAGTTTCCCTTTAAATATAGTTGAAAGCTACAAGAATGAACATGGATCAGGAGGAGTTTCTAAAGGTCAAAAAGAAAGCAAATGAGCCATCATTACTGCATGAGACAGTTTGCTACTGTGAAGAAAGGCCTAGTGTTGAGTATTCTGGCCAAGGAAGACCAGAGTTCTCAAGTTCATCAATCATTATCCAGGCTTGTCAGGAGCTAATCACCTGCATTCCAGTTGTGTAAGGTTACTTTTAAGGCTTACTTTAACCTTACCTCACAGAGGAATGTTTGTATGGCTGCAGTCTGATAACGGCACCATTAGCATTCATTAAGTGCGATCGTAAATCTTTCTCTCCTGAAATAGCAATAACAGAGCCTTCCAGCTATTCTAACAAATGCCATGTCTAATCTTTCTCCTGCGATGCCTCGTGCCCAGTTCGCTTGCTGGGAAAAGTCTGCAGATTCTAGACATGCTGGAAGGAGAATAGGCCTTCGTCATCATTCCTAAGAAAGCCAGAGAATTAGACAAACAAAACCTCTGACTTCCCCAGAAAAATGGTTTTTATATAAACTCACAGATGCTTCAGAAGCAGGGTCAAGAAACTACAGAACAGGAAATTATGGAATAACCTTCCCATTGAAGAAATTGATTCCTAATTCAGACAATAGCAGATGACTTATCCCCTGGAGAACAGGAGTCTGTATCCCTTATAAGTGTTTTTTCTATCTTTCCTATGAATATTTTGAATTCCCCACTTTCTTGTTATCCTATAGCAATGAATTCCACAGATCACTATACACTTTGAAAGAAAGAAAAAAGGTTTGTTTCTACTTATTTTGCCTACTACATTTCACTGAATGTCCCTTGACCTGCAGTAGTGCTGTGAGAAATGGTATAAGGGGGAACTAAGCCCTATGCTCCTATATTCTCTATGGCTATGTCTACACTTGTAAATTTAGGTTGATTTTAGCTAAGTTGGCTTAACAAAGTTGACTTTAAGTCAACTTAGCTAAGTCGACTTAGCATGTCTACACCTAAATTTAAAGTCGACTTAGGGGGGAACTTACAAAATTGACCTAGGGTGTCCACACTGGACGCCTAGGTTGACTTCTAGGGGCTAGGGGGACCTAGGGAAGGTTCACGAGGGTAGGGGGGGCACCCCTTGCCCACTGCCAGGGGGTTGAGCCTTTGCCCCATTGTACTTGGGTACAATGGGGCAAAGGGGGATAAGGACCCTGGCAGGGCATAGGGGCAGGGTGGGCAGGGCTCTGCCCTGCCCTGTGGGGGGGCATGCCAGGCTCCCCCTGTGGCCCCCCCCCCGGCAGGGAGGGCAGTGGTGGAGTCCTGGAGTAGCCCTAAATCGACTTAGGGCTACTCCAGGTCTACACTGGCTTAAGTCAACTTGAAAAAGTCGACTTAAGCCTAAAGTCGAATTAAAATGAGGTTTAATAAAGTTGACTTAATTTTCCTTAAGTCGACTTTATTTTCCTTAAGGCGACTTAAGCAAGTTGCTTAAGTCAACTTAAGGAAACCGTAGTGTAGACGCAGGGTAAATTAAGTCGACTTAAGCAAGCTTAAATCGACTTAATTTACCAGTGTAGACGCCACCTATATATTTAGCAATTCCCCTCCAGTTGTAATCTTTCTATAGGATACAATGAATGGGCAAGAAAATAAAGGGAAAGGACACTGAAGGCAGAGGAGATGGTGTACCGTGCAAAAGAGAAATGTTAAAGGGGGATTTCATGAGCACTCATAACAGTTTTCCAAAATGCACAGCTATGGTACAAATAACCCTTGAGATTATCAGACCAGGGCTAGTGGCATTTTGTGAAGGTGTAGTGCGAGGTCAGAGAATTGACAGGATGGTGGACGTCAGAGGAAAAGATTCTCGAGAGGTGCCACTGGGATACTACACTGCCACTGTTTACACTGGCTTGGATTCACCAAATCTTCCCTCTTCAGCAAAGTACGTAAGTATGTGCATTACCTTCAAACAAGTCTGAAAAATGAACTGAAAAGAAAGCATGTTCTTAAGTGCTTTGCTGAATCAGGGTTCCTATGATGATAGTAATGAAAAGGCAATGAGCTAGGCTGGATGAAGAGCAAACAAGCAGAGCAGCAAATATGTCCTGGGAGAAATATTCAAGAAGGGCTAATGATTTTGCGTGCCCAACTTGAGGCACCTTAAAGAGTCCTAATTTTCAGAGGGTGGGGGCTTAGCGCTTCCTGAAAACCAAATCCTTTTAGCTGTCTCAAATTGGCTCCTAAAAAATGGATGCTCCCAAAATCAGTAGTCACATTTGCAAATTCTGGCTCAATTACATGCAGCTGAATGTTCTGTTACCATATGGCTGTCAATTATTCTCCAAGGCTATGTCTACACTTACTAAAATTAGTTTTAATTAGTTAGTTCGAACTAACTAATTCGAACTAATTTTAGTTAGTTCGAATTAACTTAATTCGAACTAGAAAAAATTAGTTGCACCTAAGCAAGTGCCATTCGTGGCACTTGCTTAGTTCGAATTAGTAATCTCCATTGATTTCAATGGGCCGGTTAGTTCGAACTAAGAAATTAGTTCAAACTAACATGGCCACATTGGTTAATTCGAACTAACTAGTTCAAATTAACCCTTACTTCTAATATCCTATTCAAAGTTATTAGTTCGAATTAAGGAAGCCCTTAATTCGAACTAATTAAAGCCTAGTGTAGCCATGGTTTTAGTTAGTTCTAATTAAGCTTCCTTAATTCAAACTAACTTGCCAGTGTAGACATAGCCCATGGGAGCCAATGTACAAATATTTGGCTTGAGATTCCAGGTTAAAAAAGCCCAATAATTGCTTTGCTCTGCATTTTATGTTATATTTCAGCTTGGTGTAAGACATGGCCCTAAAATTCTGAATTAGATAAGAAAAGCAAACAGGGAAAATCCCATTTTCTGTTCATGAAGGAGGCACTTCATAATTATTTTATTATCTATGCATTATTTTTTATCACCAACGCCTAAGTCTTATTCTATTATCCAGAGCCCCCAGGAGTGAATATAATAGTGCCTTCGCAAACAGGAAGAAAGACTTAAAGATTCCTTCAGAATAAATTAAAAATGAAACCGAGGTGAACTTATTAAGCTTCATTATCTTAGGATGGGAGTTTTGGGTCTCCCTAGAAAATTAACACCTCGAGCATTGTACAGTGTAGTGTTTCATAGGAAAGTTTGCTAGTGTTTCCTGAACTAAGCAAGTAATTTATAATAAGTCACTTGACTCGCATATTTGATGAATTGAACCTTTTTTGGATGCAAATTGTCTGCCACCAACTTTTTATTTCCTGCGCTGTTTGTTGCTAGAAATCATTCACTAAATATTTCCATATTTACACTGTTCACTAGCAGCTGGTTTGGAATATTAGGTAGAAGCAATGGATCGATAGATTGCGTATGCTTCCTCAGTGTACTTCTGTGTTCCTCTCTTGTGGCTGGAACACATGTTGTAGTTGATGAGCATGCAACAAATACAGCTTTTGTGTTAACAGATTATTTTAGCTGAGGCAATAGAAGCTTATAGATTTAGATCTAGAAGCCTTCAATTCTACCCCTGCTGCCAGCAACCCTGGAAGCATTGCTTTACATATACATGCAGTCATCAGGCTTTTTCAAGCTATGCCACATGTTTTTGATGAGATCAGGCTAGTTGCTATTCTAGGGGCCTGTCGTTCTCTCTCTGTGAAAAAATTCAAAACACATCAGTTTCCTTCCACATCAGAACGGAAACAAATGTGGAAACTGCAACATTTTTGGCAAAACAGAATTTGTGTTTTCCAGACAGGCCTCAAAGTCAACAGTCCAATAGGAACATTTCTTTCATTTTGTATTACTAGTCATGTCTATTGCAGTATTGTCTTTGGACCAGTCAAGCTCACAGCTGTGTTCTGCTAGGCATTGTACACTTCGCACTGAAATTGTAACATTGAGTACCTATTTGAAATCAGGAGAGAACAGGGTACTTTCACATGTACCTGTGTCATAACTATCTTCCACATACCGACTTTTTAATAGCAAACGCTATGTTCCATCTTCCTTGTTCAGATCCTTCAGTTACGCTTTTCTCTGGAGCTTCTGTTCATCTGTCTACAGAGTGAAATGCTGCCTTATACAGAGGACCTGTGCAAGTTTGAGGGACCATTTAAGCCCAAGGGGTTTTGTCAGTATTTTACTGCTACTATTATTTGCATAATAATAGAGGTCCTAACCAAGATCAGGGTTCCATGGTGCTAGGGGCTATATAAGCACATATTAAGAGACAGTAAACAAAGGGTAGAGAACAAGAATGCAAGGGGAGAACTGGATAAGTACCCTGTGCTCCTGGTGGTTAGCCCAAGTCTTTGTCTCCTGAACCACATGATCACTCAAAGCATTCACTATTATTTTTTCATGTGAAAGTTCACCCAACATTTTTGATCTCAAAAAAGAAAACACTTGTAGTTGAGTTTGAACTTTAGGAGAAAGCTCAGGTCAGCTCTTTCTCTATTCAGCCCTGTTTGCTCATTCCTGATGTGTAGAATACAGCACCAGCGCTGAATCACACATAACCCTGGCACAAGGGGAAAAAATAGTTTTCATTACCCAGAAGTCTTTGGACCCATTCATCTTTCATGACTAGTTCTTTTGCAGTTCAAGGGACCTGAGCCCTGTACTGTTTGGGGAAGTGGGGGTGGGGTGGAGAGAGAGGAGCTCTAGCTATGAAATACAAAAGAAGTCCATTTCCAAAGAGGTGCTTAGGACATAGTACATAGAGATCTCATTGACAGTTAATGAGATTCGTGCCCAAGTCTCCTGCCCATTGTTCTGCAAACATTTGTCAAAGCACCACACTTACAGTGATCTCAATGAGCAATGTGAATGGTTTAAGAACACCCCTGTCCTCCATTAGCTGCTGGTCTGAACGCTTTATGGCTCCCCATCCCCTTGCTGATGGCCTGATGCAATAGTGTTCGAGCCACTGAAACAGAACACCTGCTCTTCAGAAACAGGCAGCATGTATTCTTTGGAGAGCTCTGCAGGGATTATGGGGCATTTTGGGAAGAGCTTTCTATGCTGAGAGTCTTACGGAATATCTACAGCGTAATTAAGCACACAGGGCTGGCGTATGTCAGCTGATGGGCTTGCAGGCATGGACGACAGGGCTGTAAAGTTGTGTTGTAGATTTCCGGGTTTGGCTGCAGCCCAAGCTTTGGGATCTTGGCCCTTCATGGGGGGACAGAGCGTGGGCTCCAGCCTAAATATGTACACTGCAATTTTACAGCCCTGTAGCCCAACCCTGCAAACCTGAGCCAACTGACATGGGTGAGCCCCTGGTATTTAATTATAGAGTGGATATACCCTCACTGCAAAGTCAGCCCAGTGCTCTGGCCATCTCCTCCTGTACTAAAATCTTGTCAGGCACCGACAGAGTTTTAACTGCTGGCAAAGACTTCCAGGGCTCCTTTCTACTCACAAGCAACAGGATCTCCAGCATGGGAAAGCTTTGTGCTTCTCACCACGCCTTTTGTCACAGACTGTTATTTGAAATGGCTCTGCCATTCCGCTCTGCCAGTGAGGCCAGCCTTCATCACCCACCTGTTTCATTTTCCAAATAAGCACCTTAATTGTTCTCACATGCTGTCAACATCTGCCTAACCACTCATTGTCCTCTTTCAGATCCCCCCATAAAACTGTCCTTTGCAATGACACCTACAAAAACATTGATAACACTTAGAGTACGTCTACACCATACGCTCCCTATGGTGGCATGTTGGACATATGCTTCACCCCTCCCATGTATTAATGGCAGAGTAATAAGCGAGGTGCTGCTTAGGTAAGTAAAGTCATGTCTGAACCTTAGGGTGGGAACCTACACAGCTCTCCTGCACCTACACTGCTGTTTTTAGCAGTGTACTGACCTGCTGCTTCTCCTCTGTTAGAGTCTTTCCTGAGTGCAGGGAAAGGCTCTGGTAGTAGGGAAAGGCTCCGACAGCTACCATCTGCTGGAGACTTTCCTCGCTGTCTCCTCTGCCAAAGTCTTTCATTGATGTGTATAGCTACACATTGCAGTGTGTAGCTACATAGATCCTATCCACTGTAGACACAACCTTAGGCAGCTGGTGTGCTGTGATCACTACACTTCATGATGACCAATATTGTCTCATTATTTCCTTGTGATCCCTCACCTGTCTGTGTCCACCTATCATCCTATACTTAGTTTTCAAGCCTCTTGGAGCAGGGACTGTCATTTTGCTTTGTGTTTGTACAGCGCCTAGCACAGCAGAGTCCTAGTCCATGACCATGGCTCCTAGGCACAAACACAATCATAATAATAAACTGAGCTGGGTCAGTATTGAAACCTGAATTTCAACGTGCATTGGAACTGTAAGAGTAGCTGGGATATGAATCACTGGATCCAGCCCTCCTGATAAGTGGCTCGATCCCAAATCAGAATCAATGTTTTCCAGTTCATTTAAGATCTGACTCAATCTTATGGGAAAATTCTTGGGACAACTGAGAGCATTGTGGAGGGAATCTTGAAGAGCCAAGAGATTTATATAGAGTTGTAGATGTGCATGGCTCTTTACAGAGAAGATGTGAGACAAATTCCTTACTTTTCAGAATAGGAAGAGGTGATAAAACAGGGAAGAGGGAAAGCAGGAAGAAAGAATAACCAGCTCATGCAATCACTTGTGAATGTGGTGCACATGCCTTGAAGGTAACAAAGACATTTATATTTATTAAGGTTCTTTTTACTATAGTTCTTTCAAGACATCTGTGGCCTCATGTGATCTCTGCTGTCTAGCGGTGACATTTAAGCCCCCGAGAATCCTAACATGTGGCCAGACCTTTGTTTGAACCTGGTCAGTGCTCTAACACCAAACAGTAGCTGGACCTGGATGCTGAAGATGGAATGGCAGGGACAGGCTATTGTAACATACAGAAATTGGTCTTGCCTGTCTTTGAGTGCAAAAGCCACCAGAATCTAACAGAGCAGCAGTGTGTCTATGGTTCTAGGCCTGCATGTATGTAAACACAGTCATTAGGAATCCAGATATGTCTCTGTGGTTCCTTCATATTCTTAATGGTGCGTAAAGCAATTTGGCAACATACGTTTCATTGCAGTCCCTGCATCATATCCCCTGCCCTTATACATGCTAGTTGGGTCTGTTTTCTTTTTGGCATTCTGTGTGCACAGCTATCCTGTATTGATTGGAATGTGCCATGTGCAGGTCATTTCCCTCTAGCACTGACTCCAGCTAGTGCCCTGGGTTTTTGAACTATAGACTGTAAAGACAGAAAGGACCATTGCGGTCATCTGGACTGACCTCCTGCTTAAAGGAGGCCATAGGATGGCCCTGAATTCAAACCAGTGCAGATCTTTTAGAAAAACTTTGCCTCTTGATTTTCAAATGTCCAGTGATGGAGAATCTGCCACACTGCTTGGGAGGTTGTGCCAATGCTTAATTACCCTCATGGTTAAATGTCTGCACTGTATTTCTAGTTGAATCACACCTTCTATTCCCAGAGCTGCCTTCTGACAAACAAGGTCTCTACGCAATGCAACCGTGCAATAGTCCCTCCTTTCTAAATAATTACTAGTTAAAACAGCTGCAGGTCTTGTCCCCACACGTGTTGCATATATAGCTATTTATTATTACTCTGACCCTTTCACTGATTCTCCTTGTGTGTCTTCAGACACAGGGGGCCGCCCAGCCCCAAACTCCAGCACCTTACTCTTTCTCTCTGTCTCTTTCATGTTCTTCACTGGCCAGGGAATACAGGCTGTAACTAGAGTTCTACATTTTTCCCAGCTCGGCTGTAAAGCACGGAATTTTCTTCTTAACAGTAAATCCGTGTTACTCCGTGTGCTAGGATTTCATAGCTGGACAGGAGGAAATGGAAGGCTGCAGGTTCACAAGTTGAGCCAATAGGCAGGGTTCATTGTTTTAAACTTCTCTTGCAGTTGAGATGATTTACTGCCAGGGTGCTGAGCTTTGAGTGAGTGCACTTCCCCCATACCAATGCTTTTTGCACCCGGGGAACCGTATTGTTTCCAGAACTGATCACTAGCCAGGGGGCAAAACAACTGAGCCTCAGAAATGTGCAATCAAATATCCCTGATTCACTATATTAGGAGTTACCAGAATGTGTTGTTGGCAAACAGAGAAACACATAAAAAAATTAATCGCAGTGCCCTATATTAGCATGGCTGGCAGCAGAAGAGCTACAGCCGCTCTGGAGAATTGATTAACTACTTATTAAACAAGAGAAGGGGTGGCAGAGCTTTAACAAATATATCAAATTAAGCCTAGTGAATCTTTCGGGGAGGAAAGAAGAGAATAAATGAAAATGAGCTTCAGCAAAACCTTACAGAAGCCATGGGAGGCTGTTCTAGAGGTGATGGTCTGTGATTATGACTTGTGTCACAAGCAGAAACTAGAAGATCCAACCCAGAACTGGCAAAGTGCTTTGCCCCAGTGAAAGACAGCCTCTGTCCTGAAGAAGCTCTGATTTATGTAGACAAAGTATGGGAGGAGAAGCAGAGACATGGAGAAGTGGAGGGACAGTAGGTCAGTGGCAGATCCAGGAAAAGAATATATTGTGAGCCAGTGCCCTAACCACTAGACCACACTTCTTCTGCAGTCCTTGCACTCTGAGTTTTGTTGTGGCTTGGCTGGGGTGCTCCTGGGCTCAGTTAGGGTTGCCATCTCAGAGGAAGCAGTCATCTTCAGCTCTGTGTCTTACCAGAACTGTATAAACGAAACCCGAAACACTTTCATTTGTGCTGTTTCTCATCATGGTCTATTGCATGTCCTCTGAGTGAGTCCTCCAAGAGAGCAGGTTTTGTAGCATACTCCACTGTCATGGCCCTCTCCCTATAATCATGGGTGGGACTGAGTTAATACTTGAGAAGTGCTATGCTTGGCAGCGCCATCTATTTCAGCAGAGTTGAAACTTGTATTAAAAAGGTAACAACTTTGTAAAGGATATATAATGTTATCTTCTAGTGGCTGGTCTATCCAGTTTCTACCACAGGGTCAAATTCAAATTAGAAATAAGGCACACATTTATAACAGTGAATGAGATTAACCATCACAACACATTCTCAAGGAAGAAGGTGGATCCTCCCTCTGTGAAGGCTTCAGACGATGACTGCATGTCTTTGTGGAAGCAATGCTTTAGTCAAGCATAAATTATTGGTGCAATACAGGAGTAACTAGGTGAAATCCTCTGGCCTGTGTTCTACAGGAGGTCAGAGTAGACATTCTAATGGTGGTGCCTTCTGCCCTTAAAAACTGATGAAAGCTTTTTGGAGGTTGTCCCTTTTAGATCCTGTTGCATTTGCAGTCCCTGTGCAATCTTTTGGGTCTTTAAACTCGAAGCACTTGCATCTAATCTATTTTAGTCTATACTGGGTTTTTCCAAAAACATGCCTCACTATGACAGCTGAATATCTATCTTCCCCACCTTTAAATCCTGCTTCTTCAGGCTCTCGGATTTGTCAGATTGTCCCTTCATCAGCTGTAATGTGGAAAGGAAGGATACCATAAGGGAATGGTAGAATAATAACTTTCCCCCATGCCTACTGAAAATGGAATCTCTCGTGCAGGAACTCAGTGTACCCAATGGCATTCAATTTGCCTAGACTTGAAATCCCCCAGAGGATAGGTGAAATCCTACTGCATCAGGATTGTATATATAGTTCAGCTGTTTACAACTGAACTTATCCTATATTCCATCTCTCCTCTGCTACTAATTGGTACGACCTTGGGTGTAGCTGCTTTTTACTATCCTTTGACGTCCATGTGCTATGAAGATGAATTAGTTATTTAGGCAGCAATCAGATTTCCTGGTTTAGGCAAAGTGCATCCATTCCTCTTCAGACCTATTAAGGGCTGGATAAACTTTCAAGCTAATGCATATTGCAAATCTACTACTACTCTGGAGATGTCAGCACCTAAATATTTTCTTACACGCTAATGAAAAAAATCTTTAGGGAAAGAAAAAAAATCCACACACAAATACCAGGGGTAGGGGAGAGCAAAGTCAATAGTGATTCCAGAGTTCCAATTAAGAGAGTTTGGGTAGCTGTCTGCCTTTATCAATCTCCAGCTGCAACTTAGCCTGCTAAGGTCAACATATGGCCAGCTAGGTGTGTGAGTTGCATCGGAGATTCAGAGACAATGTTGGGCTGTCTCCAAGAATGGGGTTAGTTTCTAAAGGTTGCTAATGGCATGAAAGATAACAAGCCATTAGTTTGGGAAGAAGGTCATCTCTCCTGCAGGAATAGGAGACTTCCCTCATAGCCTCTCCCAGCCCTGCTGTTTAATCAATCAGTGTCGGGACTTAAAGGTGACCTGCAACACTTTAAACAAAAATAAAGAGGCCTGTTTCTTCCCTCGGTACACAAGGGTTACAGCGACTCCTGTCACTGGAAGTGCCTTTATATATCAGGGCAGAACTGTGTGGAAGTTTTCCCTGAAAAGACCTAGCAAAGACCCAGTCTTGTGGCTAAGGCCCTGGCCTACCCCTGAGAAGATCTGGCTTCAATTCTTAGCTCTCCCACAAGTTCCTAGGTTGATTTTAGGTATGTCACTTAGGCTTGATCTACACTTAAAACTTACACCAGAAAAGCTATGTCAGCAAGATGTGTGAAACCCACCCCCACTTCCCAGAGACACAGAGACTATGTCTACACTACAGGCTCTGTTAAGTCGACTTAACGAGGTCGACTTTAAGTCGACTTAAAGTTGACCTTGTTAGGTCAACTTAACGGAGCGTCTACACTTAAAGGTGATTTAAGTCGACCTTGTTAAGCCAATTTAACAGAGCCTGTAGTGTAGACATACCCATCCACACTGGCTTTAAAGCGACTTAATATGGTCGACTTAAGCCTTAAATTGATCTTCAGAGGTGGTGTTATTAAGTCAACTTAAGGAAGCATTTAATTTGACTTAATAAGCGCCCAGGGTGGACGCTGCTTTGTGTAGGTCAACTTAAACATTGTTAAATCGACCTAAGGTGCAAGTGTATGCAAATTTATATGTACCCAGAGTGCTTCTGTGGGGGCAACTAATGTCATTCAGGGAAGTGGTGTTCCTAGATAGACTGAGGAGTTACAAAGGGATCTCACAAAACTAAGGGAGAGGGCAACAACGTGGCAGATGAAATTGATTGTTAATAAATGCAGAGTAATGCACATTGGAAAACATAATCCCAGCAGGGCCACAGCAAAATGCAAGGTGGAACAGATTATTTAGCACAATTATGTTATATTTACCTGGTCCACCTTGCAATCTGTTCCACTTTGCATTTTTCTGACCTTGGGTGGGAAGAACCTTTCCCAGAGCAGAAGGAAAGCTCTGTGTGGCTTGAAAGCCTCTCTCTCTCACCAACAGAAGTTGGTCCAATGTAAGAGATTACCTATCCCAACTTCTTTCTCTGATAAACCTCTATCAGGCAGATAAGTATTACTATTTCCATTCCGGAGATGAGGAAATTGACAAGGAAAGAATTCATATTTGCAAAATGATTTAGTGATTCTTAGATGCAAAGTTTGAGACACATGCCCAGTCATTATTATTGATTATTATTATTATTATTAAATATTTATTTTGCTGATTCAACTTCACAGACTGATTTACACTAAGCCTGGGTGTCATCACCATGTAGACAAAGGATGAAGAGCTTCAATTAACAAGTGATCTATTACTGTTATAAAAACATTGGAGCATTTAACATGGATGAAATGCAAGCTCTGCAGAAATGTTAGGTTGTTCTGTACCCAGACTGAGAATCTCATGGTTCCAGCAGAGGAAATCAAAATAGTACAACCCAGTAATAGCAGAGAGGAGAGTTCAATTTTGTGTTCTGGGAAACAAAGTGTGAGTCTATTTCTAATCTCACATTGTTTTTACATTGGATTAATTCCACTGGAATCAGTTAGCTGGATTAGCACCATTCTTGCATTGCAGAGAGCAGAATTAGGTTCAATATCTGTGCCCTCTTGCAATTCGCACAGACCTAAGTACTGTGACCCAGAGGCTGGGCAAAAATGAGGAGCCTGGACTTGACACATGGCCTCCAGGCAGGAGGATCCAGCCAAGCCAAATAAAGTGTGTTTCCTGTTAGCCATTCAGTGCAGTGACAGGCCTCCAGATGGCTGGCCTGCCCTTCCAGCTGAAGATGGTTTTGCACAGCACAGCAGCTGATTAACAGAGAGGAGAGTTCAGGGTTCAGGAGCAGAGAAGAGGCTGTGCAGAATTAAGGGCACAGGTGAAATCCTGTCACACTCCTACAGTCCGTTCCTTCCTAATTCCCTGGTGCTGAGAAGAGTGCTGGGGTGTGGGCCGTTCACTTCTGTAGTTCGTGCAACTATGACGTTTGTTTTCTGTCTACTTTAAATTTCTAATGACTCCTTTTGTGCTGAGTTCCACAGCTCCCTTTCCAGCACAGCTGCTGCAGCATGTCACAGAAGTGAGGTCTGCACCTACGCTATGTTCTCAGGGAAACTTGACTTCAGTTCGTTCTTTCTTATCATTTTTTCTTAAGCAAAGTTTTCCTCTGTCCATGGAGAACAACAACCTAATCCCTTCAGCATAATTCAAATTGCATGAATGAAAATAAAATTGGCCCCCCGAGTTCCCGAAAAACTTCCACTAATGATAAAATTATGTACAATTTACTTATGTAACACTGTACTTGATGTTTATTATAGTTTTAACTTCTTCTTTCTGGAAAATTCTGAAGGTGGATGATTTCACTTGCTCTCTCTGAGTTTGCTCTGCAGTTCCTAATGCAGAAGTTATTCTTTATTTCCATCCCTGAAAACATTGCACTGTGTTGCTTGGCACAGAAAAACTGCCATGTTCCACCCTAGACGTGGCTGCGTTTCTATGGTGATAGAAAGAACCATGTGTACCTAGGGTATAATTTTCAAATTGTGGGGGAGGGAGGTTAAACAGGACTTCTAGATCCATAGTTTGTATGCTGAAACTGTATTTAGGAGCAGGAAAAGGACTTTTTTTTTTCTTTTTTTTTTTTTTAACGTATGTGCCAGCTAGGCACTCAGACTAAAGCTCTGGATGTTTCACCTAGTGTCCAAAATTGGGTTTCCCATTTGTACTGCCCTTTGATATACCTCAAGACTATAGAGAAGTAAACACTTAAAGATAAAATGATGAGGCTGCTAATGTGTTGAGACCACTGCAAGCTAATTATGATGAACAATATTGCCTCCTTGTTTCCCTGTTTTCCCCAGTCTGTCTGGCTCTATCAATCTTTTGACTCTTGTCTTATACTGTGCTTTTAAGCTCTTTGGCTATGTCTACATTAGCAAATTAAGTCGACTTAAGGACGCTTAAGTCCACTTAAACAAAGCCTCGTCCACACTTGGTTTTCATTAAGTCGACTTAAGCAGTTCCTTAAGTTGACTTAATAACTACGTCTCATTAGGTGAGACTTAACAATTAAGTTGATTCATTAAGTTGACCTAAAGACGGTGTGGCCACCCTAAGTTGACTTATTCTATAAGTCAACCTAGGCCGCGGGTCCCGGCAAGAAGGGACCTGTGGCTCCTTTCTCCACAGGACCCGCGGGTCCCTTCTTGCCGGGACCCACGCGGGTCCCGTGGAGAAAGAGCCGCGGCTCCCTTCTCAGAGGGACCCACGGCTTCCTGGCAGAAAGGATCCGCGGGTTCCTTCTCAGCGAGGAGCCACGGCTCTCTGCCGCGTCTACACTTGAAAAGTTAAGTTGACTTGTTAAGTGGATGTTAAGTCAACCTTCTTAAGTCGACTTAACAGAGTCGACTTAACTTTTCAAGTGTAGACATAGTCTTTGAGACAGAGACAGTCTTTTTGCTCTGCGTTTGCACAGAGCCTGGCACACTGGAGTCCTGGTCCATGACTGGATTTCCTGGATGCTGCCAAGTAAAATTAAATAATAAACTGATAAATAAATGTCTCTGAACTGACACGGTGTGTGGAATCCAAATCCTAGTCCAGATTTTGCCAAGGCTTTTACATATAAGGCCATCATGGGCTAAACCTAACTCTTGTTCTGAATCTTCTTGCTCTTTGGAATCCAAGTCCTTATTTCTCAGCCACTCAAGGAGGTGAAATGAGCTCTAGAATAGGAATTTCAGTGGGATTCTCCATCTGAGAGGCAGGTTGTGTTCATACTTGAGCTTCTATACCTGAGTCCCAGAAGAAAATTGCTTAATTCATAGTCTGACTGACATCATCTCGATCATTATAATTTATCACACTGAGGTCACAGGTTTAGAGGTGATTGTTCTAATAGGTAAATCCAGGGAAAAATTTCCATCCCCAGTGATACATGGTGCACAATCTTCACCCTCTAAGAAAGAGCATTAGCTCTGGCCATTTGTGTCTCTATTCAGAATGGCACATGAGGTATGAATGTAAGAACATAAGAACAACCATACTGGGTCACATCAATGGTCCATCTAGCCCAGAATCCCATTTTCCTCAAGTGGCCAAAGCCAGGTACTTCATAGGGGATGAACAGGCCATGTAATCATCAAGTGATCCATCCCATTGCCCGTTCCCAGCTTCATGTAATTATCTAGCCATCAGTTTATTCACGGCCTATTAGATCTAGTCATCTGTGGTTTTGTTCTTATGCTTCTCTGTGGTT